>JAQQAE010008078.1:0-15440 GCA_029823295.1 Pseudamia nigra | reverse complement strand
ATTACTAAAATGATCCGCGCTAAAGGTGTGAAACGCGCCCAGGCGCAGAACGAACTGCCAGTGTGAGTACGCCCTAAAAGGGACCGTGTGGACATGGTGGGGAAAGTAATGGAAGAGAAAGCAAAGTGACTCTAATAAGCTTCACATTTGCCTTCATTTTTTGATTTCAAACTATTTGTTGTCTGTGAGCCTGAGTAAAATGTAAATTGTTATAGAACTTATTAAATGTGTTTACCTGAGCACTAAATACAGACACCCTTTCTTTAGTTAACTGGATGCACTCATTTAAAGTTAGCAACCTAAACAAAAAATTCTGGCTCTCTCATGTCTGACAATATGGAGTTACAGCCAGGAGGTAATTAGTAGAGCTGGCAGTTAGTATAGGGGGAATCAGTTTTCTGTTCAGTAATGGAAAAACAACATCTCTAACAGAAAATATTGAAAGGCAGATTTTCTTACCATATTTTCAGGCAGGATGCACTCTCATTTTACATGACAAAACTACAGTATAGAAGAAATATGTCTTGGAGTTGTTATATTACTGTTATTTATTCAGCTGATTCAGGAGAAGATTGGGGAAGTGGAGGACATTATTTTATTCAGATTTTTTATTTTTATCATTTGACCTTAACCAGGTAAGTCATTAACAGCACATTCTTATTTACTATGGCAGCATGGCAAAAGGCAGAGCCTCCTGGGGCAAGGTGAGGAGTTAAAATGGAAAAACAAGAAAGTTAAAGCAGAACACAGTAAAAAGATTTTCAGTACATCTACTACTACATAAGCATGAAAATGTGCATGCAACAGTATTTAAGTCATGTAGAAAATCTAAAACAGATCAATGGAGTAGACACACAAACAGCAGCAAAACAGACAAGGCAAGAAAAAGTAGCGTAAACAAGTAGTATGGTTGGAATCCCTGAATGTAACCGACAGGGTGAGCGCAGCAGCATAGCGGACAACCTCAGATTTAAAGGTGTAGCTGAGTATGGTGGTGAAATGAACATGTACATCAAAGTGAAAATAAAACCTAGCTGAATAGATAAATGGCTGTGATTGCGGTGATGGAGATGTGTAGTCATGTTTGGGGTTACCTACGTTGCATGGGTGAGAGGAATGGAAGTCTAAGTGTAAGAAAATGTGCATTTTTAGACTAATAATAATGAAAATGTCTCACAATATAGCACCACTATTGTTACATGTATTATCTTTTCGCTTAAGCCTTGTAAATTCTAACTTATCAATGAGACTAAAAACTGATATCAAACAAGCAACATAGTTGGTGACATTGCCTGCTTTCCCAGAAAAATTTAAAGGGGGATCAACTGCTAATACAGCTAGAGGGCACTCAGAGAGTGCATACCTACATCAAGGCTGTTGTTCACCCAAACTGTTATTGTTTGACCAGCAACAAAAACTGAGCAGTGAGTAGAAGTAAAAATAATTTAAAATTAACAATGTAAGAAAGAAATTGAACAAAAAAAATATGCTAAATAATTAAAGCTGCAAGCAGCATTGAACGGACCCTCACACCACCGCATGACGGCATCTGGGCAGCGCCCGAGGGGACTCTACACTGTCGAGCCACTGGACGTCACCTGTAGAACGCACCCCGCAAATTTCACATGAAGTCAGTGCCGTGAGGCTGACTTCCTGTTTCCAGCAGGTGGCTCTGTGACATATATTAAATGTTGTTGTACATGTGTGTTCAGACATGGACTCTTATCATACATGTGACATTTGAGACAGAGCTAACCCTCTGGAGCTCAGATACAGCATTTGACTTTTTTACAAGTGGCGTTATAACTGAAAGACTTTATTGCCATATGGTTGTGTTCAGGGCGGGACCTTCATCCTACATGTAAAGTTTGGTGCAGATTGGATAATGGACTGATGAATTACAACAACAGGTAATTTATGACAGGGCTCAAAATCGTCTTTCTAAGTTTTTTGGGCCCTGAAGGCCAACATGAAAGAAGGTACCCCTAAGAGAATGCTTATTTAGACAACTCTGCAAAATTTTATCCAAATCAGATGGAAACTGTAAAAGATATGACTCCGGACAGCATAACGAACAGACTCATGGACAGACGGATGGACCTCATTGCTACGTATATCCCCCACCAACTTCTTTCGTCAGCAGCAGGGGCTAATTAAACATAGCTACTGTATGTAAGCAAACATGGGTTGAACTTCTGTTTTAAACCATTATTTCCATAGTGAGGAATTCCACTGAAAAGCTAATATTAGCCATTGACCATTATCGGAGCCAAGTCCTGCTGATAACAATAGAAAGTAAAACGTCCCATCTAACTAAAACACACACAAATGCAAAGGTTTACAATGAGACAGTGCAACTTAAGAAATTATTATATGGGTGAACTGGCACTAAAATGCAGTAAAGTAAGACAAGAGCAAATGCTCCCTCACTTCCATTGTTTTCTCAATGTACTAAATCAATAGTACTGTGATGGACAGACAAACAAAGGCATGAATGGAGCTCAATCAATGGTCTCCCACCTCGTTCCAACAATTTCATTATGGGGAGAGAATTTATCACAGTATTAGCACATTTTCCTACACGTTTGAACAAACAGAATATACAGTAAAGAACCCATTGTTTAAATGAACAAATTAATCAGATGTTATCTACCTGTACCTTTGTTATTTTTTGCAATGGTGTCATGTGGATAAGAGTGAAAATGTACGAGCATTGTAAGTGAGTGTCAGTGAGGATCTGGTTGTATGTCCTGAACAGGCTGCACCTTATCTAAGCTCAGCAAAAGTTCCCATCGATTGGCTGCTGATTGTGCGTCCGTCAGCCTACCTGTCCGGCTTTCCCTTCTGCCCTCACTCCCCCTATCCATCCTCCCTCCCCCCATCGCCCAAGGCCTCATTGATCAGCCGTGCCCTGACTCCTGCCCGCTGATCAGTCAGCCTGATGTCTTTTGTGTCTGGGTGAAGTGAATAAACTATTGGGCCAATCGAACAGGAAGCGTGGGGGCCAGAGGAGCTGGTGCCGGTTCTTGAATGCAACGCTGGGATGAAAAGAAGGACATGAGATGAAGAAAGGAATAATAGCAAAGAGAAGAGGATGAGGCCAGCCAATTGGACCACTTCCATGCTAGCTCTGAGAAATGGCACACAAAAGGGTAGAAAATGAGAACATGGCAAAGTAAAGGATTAAGGGATGGAACGTGGCACCTCCCACAGTACCCCCATGTAAAAACCTCAGCAGGCTTCCCTCAACAACCTGGGAGGTGAACATCCATCTCCTATCCACAGAATGATGACAAGCTCCTCAGATAAACACTAGAAGCAGCAGCCAATCCATCTTGATACTGTCAGCATCCATGCATTTCTTCACAACTGTGGACATAGGGCATAATTGCATCCATGAGGCTGCATAAATTATCTGTCAGTTGTAGCAAATCCATAAGCAAATGCAAGAGGCCTGAGCACGAGGTTGAACATCTCTTAAATTTCTCAACAAATATTCCAGTCTCAGATGGACCATGATTGATTGGAAGAGGCCAAGATAAACTATCATTTCCATTTCTTCCCTGTCAATAAGCATTTGGTGATGGGGAATAAAATGGAAAGAGGCAATTTGTTATTATAATAAGCAAGGCTTTTATCGTCACATTTTGTAGCAAGGGGCCAGAATATTGCACTGATGGATGATGTGACTCAAAAATCAAATGGACAGTTGGCGGAAGAAAATCTTGATGTTTATCAAAACAGATGCAGCGGCAGTGACTCAATCCAAATGTTCATAACCAGGCAGAATAAATTTAAAAATCACAGTTCAAGAAAATCCAGTTTTTGCTCTTATATTTCATTTCATAAATTTAAAAACACAATCAGAAACATATTGGTGTAATCAAACATTTACTCTCTTTGGAAGTCCCTGGTTTGCTTGGGGATTGGTGCATTTTCTTTCTGTCCTCCATGTTTTCAGTCAATTGGTCCTTAGATAAAAAGAGCTTAGAAAGATTATCCCCCTGGCTTGCATGCCATTATCATTAATCAGTGTGTTATTGACTGCTCTGTCCTTTCCTGTTTCAAGTTCAGGCCTCCCTTAATCCAGAGATTTTGCCCAGAAGACACACACTTGACTCTGGGAGGCTCAGTGTAACTTGAACCATGCCCACCCTTGCAGGCACCAATCGATTTGCAGCAAGCTTTCTCCCTCCTACCAATAAAAATGCCCAAACCTGGACCAGTGATGTAAATTCCACCTTACACCACGTACAGACGGAAAGAACCATTTTAAAAATCTGATCCAAACACAAAACACGTCAATTTTTCAGTGTATTTTTGTAGATATACAGTATAAAACAACTGAACACTGGAATTTTAATGTACTTAAATATGATTCATTAAGCAATCCTGAATACATTGCATGTGATTAGGGAGAATTATTTGCAAATGTACATGCATTCATTTTAAACATTAAAAGAAAAGCGAAAAAAAAGGATTAGATTCAAAATCAACAATACAAAGGAAAATACACCAATTTGGAGAGATTGTGGTGGATAATTAGCTGTTCATTTGCATTCCCCCAACGTTTTTCTCTTTACTTTGCATTAATTATGGATCTTAACTATTTTCTTCATGAGAGGACCTCATAAATCAGTTCCTCTAAACAAGGGAATATTTTCCCCCAGGGAGTATCCTGCTGTGGCTGGGATTAAGGAGAAGGATGTGTAAACACGTACACCACCGGTCAAAAGTTTTAGGACACCCCAATTTTTCCAGTTTTTTATTGGAATTCAAGCAGTTCAGGTCCAATGAATAGGTTGAAATGGTACAAAGGTAAGTGCTGAACTGCCAGAGGTTAAAAAAGTTACCCAAAACTGAAAAATAATGTACAGAATTATACAAAAAGGCCTTTTTCAAGGAACAAAACATGAATTAACAACTTAAAGCTGTTCTGCACCAAGCCTTGAAAGTTGGTGCCACTAACTACTACAGGTGTCTCAAGTTTGCCTGATAATTAAAACCCCCCTCAGTCTGCATGAAAGTAGTGTTGGAACACACAGTGGTACCATACCTTCATGAGCATGATTGCACAATACTGTACTGCAGAAAGCATTGTATTGCTATAAAAATGGTGAGAGCAAGCTGTTGGCTTTGGGTCTGTCAAACCTCTTCCTGTCAGTTTCTCCCAGTTTCTGATGGTGGCCTTTTGATGGTGAAAGAAACTGTACTCACTGACATCTTGAATATCTTCACAATGTCTGTTTTTTTTAAGTGCTACGATGGTCTGTCTCTCTTCCGTTGTTTTTGTTCCTTTTTCTCACCACACACTGTTGTATATTCTTTCAATTTTATCTGTTTTCATTCCGCTAGATTTAATATTTTAGTAATTTTTGTGATTTTTTTTGTTCATTTTTCTGATTCTTTTGCTTACATTTGTCTTAATCTTAACCTTGCAGGATTTACTTTTTTCATAATTTTGTTCAGTTTTTTTCATTTTTGATCATTTATGAAATTGTTTATTCTTGTTTATATTCTTAATTACTGTGTTTTGTAGATTATTGGCATCAGTTTTATTTTTAATTAATAATCAGTGTGAAGTTCTATTTTCTTCTTTGTTGATCTAGTATTTATTTTGCTCATTTTGATTCATTATAATACTTTCATCACTGGACAAAGACACAAGCCACATTGGTGAGTGACTAAAGAGCCACAAGTGGCCCTGGAGGCACAGGTTGCATCATGGGGCAAATTTTTTACATCTACCTGAATTAAAATGAACAATGAACTACCTGGCAGAAAAATAAATAAATAAATAAATAAGCAGTAACACAAACTGGTCAGTGTCTTCCAGTATATTTTGGTAAAAAGTGATGTACATGAAAATCGCAGCTCTCAAAACTAAAACACTCATACTTGAGACTTTTTAAAAAGTACCATGAATCTTTAACACACTCAGCGTAACATGACAGTCATCATCAACATTAAACAAAGTGCTCTTGAATGAAGCGCTGAGTCCATAGGAGCTCGCATGCTGCGTCATGATCTGCAGTTCAGCCTAAAAATGTAAAACATATACTCAGGCATTCCCAGGCATTTCTCAGCCATGTCATGGGAATTGATGTTGCCAGGCATGTTTGTGCTGGAGTACAAATCATGCTGTCAGTTTCAGTGCGCCTGTCGAAGAAGCAAGACATCAACACAGCCAGACAGGGATGACAGGAAGCACATTGACATGGCATGATTCGATGTGGAGGGAAGTAGCCTTGAGCAGTGATTGGAGAATCAAGTATGTTTGTGTATTTAAAAGCATATGCATGTATTCATGTGGCCTTCACAGCGTCTACATTGAGCTGTGTATAATTGCAGTGTGTTTGATTTATTTGGGTGAGCATACATATCACACACACTACAGGCTTGTAGATCATTTGGAAAATATGAGCTGAGCCTGATCAATAATTTCAAGCAAAGAGAATCTTAGGGCTTTAGTACATTAACTCTGTCTAAATCTATTGCCCCCCTCCCATTACTCCAGGACTTTTTTTCAGTGCTTTATGTGCACAACCATGTCTAGGTGAGCATGTGTGTTTAATTACAGGATAGGCATGTTGGCCTTCTGTGTTTGTATGCACTCAGCTATGCCACTGTTTGTGTTGTTTAACATACGTTGGCTCAGGCTGCATGTGACCCCGGCTTTTCCTCGCTTCCTGTTGTTGACAGCAGCTATTTACTGACTGCGCTTTACTGACACATACAGCCTGGTCAAATAGATAGAGATAATCTATGCAAATGTAACACAGTGTTTTCTCAATCAAAAGCTATTTAGCTGCCTGTGTATCTTCCTGTACGTGTTCATTGAGACAGTTCCCAATGGGGTTCCAGTGGTGCTGGGTTGTTGATATGAGACTGATTAAAAACATCATAAAATGGTTTGTTTAGTTCTGAGAACGCCAGGCAAATTTGTATCCTTTTAATGCGCACTGAATGCAGTATGTGGAGTATGTCAGGAGCTTGTTTCTTAATTTTTCTCCGTTGTCTAACCAGTGCAAGAAATGAAGGACACAATCCAGTGATTATCCTGTTCAAAAATGTATTACAAGGTTCAATGTTCATGCAGATACTGTACATAAGGGAGGTTTAGTTGTCAGAGTTATTCTGATGTATCCCAGCAAATGTTCCTCACGTATCCATCAGTATCATCCACTAACATCTACAACAGTAATATTTTTCTCCACAAAATAAAAGTTCCAGTACAAAAACATCGCAAGTTTTAAATGAGCTCTGAAGTAGTTCTTCACAAAATAGATCTACTCTGATTTATTCAAGTTTCAAATTTCAATGGCACTATATACTTCTGCTTTGCTTCTTTAACCCAAGAGAACTTGGACCATGGTCAGCATCCATAGGAAACCCTCATAACGGAGCTTCTAAATATATTCTGTTAAATCAATTGGCAATGACAAAGGTTGTACATCAAGGCCAACGCGGAAGTAGCAAAGTTGTAACACTGGCCATGGTTGTGTCATGTCAGGTCACTATGGTAAATCAACTCGCCAGCGAAGTCAGACTGAGTCGGACCTTCATAGTTTCTATGTATTCAGTAGAATATAGCCTTACCTGAGATACACTCCACTGTATTTGTGTTTACACAAACACCTTAATATGACTTTGTTCAGCAATGCTTGACCTAGTTTCACTGTCATTAATCTAGTGGTTAGCATTAACCTCCTCCTAAAACCTTTGGCTTACTACAATCCAGTAGCTCCACCACCATTTGTCCAAATATGGTCACATCCTGTTTTTCCAAAATGCCACCCAGGAAGTAACAATCCAATTAGAATAGAATAGAACTTTATTGTCACTGTTACAACAACAATCAAACTCAGAGCTTAGCAGCTCTGTTTCTTTAGCAGCAAACACCTAAAGTGCGCAAGAGAAAACTGTATAAAAATAAGAATAAAACTGTATAATAAATATGTACAAACAATCACACACAATTAAGGGGAACGTGAATATTTAATTCAATTCAATTCAATTTCAATTAAATTTTATTTATAAGGCGCCACATCACAACCAAAGCCGCCTCGTGGCGCCACATAGCAGACATATTTACTCTGAAAGAAAATATTTACAATGTACAGAACTGCAAGGAAATATTAAAATGTGTAAAAAAAAGCCAACTGTAGGAAAAAGAAAAATATGTATAACAGAATCAAGAGCAAGGTGCATGAGTGGTGGTTATTTCACCGACGTCAGGTAAATATTGCATTAATTGTTACACTGAGGGTGGTTGTTATTCAATTGGGGGGGAGGGGGTACATTTAACTGTTTGTGGGTAGAAACTGTACTTGACTCTGTTTGTTTTTGTTTTGAGTGTCCTGAACTTTGTTCTAGAAGGGAGGAGGGAGAAGGGGGGTGAGGGGGTGTGAGGGGTCTCTGAGAATTCTACCAGCTTTCCACTGGAGTCCGCCGGTGTAAATGTCACTAAGGGGTGGTAGTGCTGTTTCAATCACCCTCTCTGCTGCTTTTACCACCCACTGCAGGTCCTTCTTGTCCTCTGCGGTACAGCTGCTAAACCACACTATGCAGCAGTAGGTCAGGAGGCTCTCGATGGTGGAGAGGTAGAAGTTTAGCAATAGGGGTCCGGGTAGGTGGGCCTGACAGAGCTTCCTGAGCAAGTACAGTCTTTGTTGTGCCTTCCCCACCTGGCAGATGTTTGTAGCCCAGGTGAAGTCAGCTGAGATGTGGATTCCAAGGAACTTAAAGCTCTCCACCCTTTCTACCTCCTCTCCATCAATGTAGAAGGGGGACTGCTCAGTTTGTTTGGATCTCCTGAAGTCCATCGCAATCTCCTTTGTTTTAGATGTGTTCAGGTCCAGGTTATTGTCGCGACCTCATCACTGCATTTGCTGTAGGCTGACTCATTGTCCTTACTCAGTCCTATGACGGTGGTTTCATTGGCAAATTTGACGATGATGTTACTGGTATGTATGGGTGAATAGAGAGAATAGAAGGGGGCTGAAGAAACATCCCTGTGGTGTACCAGTGTTGGGGATAAGAGTGGAGGAGGTGTGGTCTCTTATCCTGACATTCTGGGGTCTGTTGCTGAGGAAATCCATTATCCAAATGCACAGTGAGCTGCCCAGACCCAGGTTGCCTAACTTCTGAACCAGTTTCTGTGGCATGACAGTGTTAAAGGCGGAGCTGAAGTCCACAAACAGCATCCTCAGATAGGTGTTTCTGATGTCCAGATGAGTGAGGGCTGTGTGGAGGGCCATTATGATAGCATCCTCTGTTGACCTGTTCACTCCATATGCAAACTGATGTGGATCGAGGTCAGCAGGGATGACTGCCTTAATGTGGGGCAAGATAAGTTTCTCTAGGCATTTGGTGATGATGGGGGTTAGGGCAACTGGTCAACAGTCATTCGGCTGCTCACTGTGTTCTTCTTGGCCAATGGAACTACAGTGGTTGGCTTAAGGCAGGTGGGAACCACAGACTACAGTGGTGAGAGGTATAAGATGGTGGTAAAAAGTTCTGCTAACTGATATGCGCATACCTTAAGTATCTGTGCTGTTACTCTGTCTGGGCCAGCAGCTTTCCTGGCATTCACTCTGCACAGGGTGGCTCTGACCTGATGCTGATGAAACTGGATGAGGTTGTCATCTTCCTCTAGTCTGGTAGAGTAGTGCAGGTGTGGGCCTCTCCGATGCATTGATCGAACTGGGCAAAGAACTGGTTCAGCACGTCCGGTAGCGTGCTCTCTGAGGTGTCTGCTAGCATCCGCCTGTCCTTGTAGTCGGTGAGTTCCTTGATACCCTGCTACATATTCCTGGTGTTGTTGTAGTCAAAGTTTTCATCAATGCACTGTTTGTGTCTGCGCTTGGCCTTTTGGATGCCTCTCTGCAGGGCCTAGCGTGCCTCTCTATAAGATTGCTGGTTTCCTGACTTTAAGGCAACATCTCATGCTCTAAGCAGGGTTCACACCTTGCTGTTGAGCCATGGAATCTTGTTCTTGAAAATTTTGACTGTCCTGGTCGTGATCACATTCTCAGTGCAGTAGCTGATGTGTAGGAGCACAGCAGACGTGTGGCTCTCCAGGTCTGTCCCATCTGCACATATTCCCCAATCCGTAGAGTCAAAACAGTCCTGTAGGGCTGTGATGGCTTCCTCAGTCCATACCTGTATTGTTTTTATAGCTGGTCTTTGTCTACAGATTTTAGGTTTATAAGCAGGAATCAGGGACAAAGACAGGTGATCAGAGTCCAAGATGTGGCAATGGGGTGGCTTTATACGCATCTGGAATGTTGGTGTAGACCTGGTTGAAAGTGTTGTTCTCTCTCATTGGAAAACTCACGTTTTTGTAGAATCTTGGCAGGACAGACTTCAGGTTTTCATGGTTAAAGTCCCCTGCCGCGATTATAACACAGTCCGGGGGTGCACTGGTTAAAGGAATGTTGTAGTGTCTCCATGGCAACCTTAGCATTAGCTTGCGGCGGCACATACACCGCAATTATAATCACCAACGTGAGCTCTCTTGGCAGATAAAAAGGGTCGACATTGCACCATCAGATACTCTATGTCCGGATAGCGGTGAGTGTCTTTAATGGTGGTGTTAGTACACCAGCTGTTGTTAATGTAAACAAACAGTCCTCATCCTAGTCTTTTACTGGATATGCTGAAGCTTCTATCTGCCCTGAAGATAACGTGGCCTGCTAGCTCTATCACAGCATCTGGGATAGAAGAGTACAGCCAAGTCTTTGACATTACCGTCGCACAGTAGTCCATACGGCATGAGGTAATCTGCAATCGTAACTCATCCATCTTGTTGTTGCGTGACCAAGATTTGGCAAGAAAGAGACTTGGAAAGGACAGTTTGTACGGGTTAGCATTTGGCTTAGCCCGCAGCCCTGCTCTCGTCCTCCTCTTCTATTTCCTGTGCTTCCGCCACCTGCACCACTTCAGTGGGGGGATGGTAAGAGAGCGATCCGAAGGCCGTCAGATCTCTAACAGAATAAAATCCCATTCACTGTTGTTGGAGATGAAGCAATTATTGTCCAGTAACATGAGCAGTTCAGTGTTGTTGCACTGCACATGCGCAACGGCTGCACAGGGAAGCAAGACAAAAAAATACAAACATATAAAATAATAATAACAGCTGCTAAAGCATGAAGAGTGTCACCATGTTCAATTAGCCTCAAAACGGCAGTTCAGAAAACAAAGGGTGATGTCACGGTCACTTGTCCACTAATATACACAGTTTGTGTGTTAAATTAACAAATAAGTTATATACATTTTTTGCACCATTCTTTCAAAAACATTCATTCATAGTATATCACATTTTTAGCCTTCTGATGACGGTGCCAGTTTTTGAAGTAGCCATCTTTACTCTTAGAGCATTTACTGTAACACTCATTATGATCCAGACAGATTTTCAGCATTTTATTTAATGCTGTACTAGTAGCCTTTATGGCGTTCATAGTGTGTTATGGTTTTGAAGACATCAATCTGATCTGAAGTGTAGCTTTAAAAAACACTGCCACAGTTCTATGGCTCTACACGCCGATGTCATATTCTTCTATCACCTTGAAAGTAATCAACGCCATTCATTTGCAGATGCCAAATATTATTTGCACGCATCCTACTTTCTATGTGGATCCCTTCTCCTCAGTACACAGCAGAGCTACGAGCCAAAAACCTGTTTCTCCACAAAACACCGACTTTGCCCTCCTTCCTCTCTTCTCCCAAATATTTTCTCTCTCTTTCACTCCTTCACACCCACACCCCACCTCTTCTCTCACTGCCTCCTTGCCCCATCCTCCTCCTCTCCACTACAAACTCCAAAGTCTCCTAATTCCTGTCATGCTAATTGGAGCTGACAGACACAGCTAATTATGCGCAGATAATCTGCTGCATCTGACTAATTATAATTCCCATTAGCTGCCGATAATGCTCATTAGATTAACTTTCTCCAGGAGAAATTGGAAATAATAGGCTGGGCTTGACGCTGCATCTTTTAGCAGTGTGTTTGGCAGGGAGGGTTGTTTGTTTGGTGTTGAGGAGGCAGGCTGGTTGTCTTCGATGGCCATGATGGAAATAGATAGACAGTCTGATCCAAATGATATCTGATACATCTCAACTGCTGCCACAGAAATTGAGAGAGACAGGGTAGCCATGAGGGAGAACTGCTATGTGAGGGTCTAGGTTGGGTCAGAAATGAAAATTCACACACAAAAATATAGTCTTCAAGGCACTGGCAAGGACAGTCTTGGAAGTGGTATCCAGGTTGGCTCTACTTCTGGAAGCCCTTTGTTGAAAGTAAATTACTTAGCTTCAAGTAAAAAGAAAAAAAGCTGACTGTCGCAGGGATTTGCAAGCTGAAATACTGTACGCACACATACCTCTAGTGAAGACACTGCTCTTAGCAATCTTGCACAATGCAGTACATGTCTATAATGAGCCATGTCACAATTAGCTGTAACTGACGGCAGTCCATTAACCCACTCTGATAGGTTAAACCAGCACACATTCTCTTAACAGAACAAACTATTTATTTGTAGCCCACTCAGTGTGCTACTGTGTGAGCCGTTCTCACATTCACTGCTTTATTCAACAACTCTGCTGCTTTGGCTCACCCACCACCACCATTACCACCTGCTTAGATGGGCTTTTATGTACTGCAGAGTGGGATATTATTTACCCTTCGATAGGTATACACAGGCGCCTGCAGCAAAACCATAAAAGCAGTTCTATTCAGTGTTGCTGCATTAAAGATGCACAGCTATGTTATCTTATTTGGAAATTTCCTTTAAACTATATGCATAAACTGTCCTGACTATAGTGCAGTGACTACATGAAACCTAATGCTCAAGGTCATATTTCTGTCACGCATGTGTTGTCAAACAATTTATGTGTCAATGAATATATAAAAGGCTCTTTGAAAAATGCTTTGAACATGGCTTTGTACATTGAAGTCGCACCTGGCAGAAAATCCTCAAAACTCCCCTCGTATTTTAAAATACTACCTTCATGGCTCACTAAGTGTACATATTCCTGAATAGGTGAGGAATAAAGATGAATTTTAAAATTGTTAAAAAGAAAGAAGATGTTTTTACATTCAAATTTACCAAGAGGAAGTCATCAAGTAAGCACTGATGCCATTTGAGTACAAGAAATAGAGAACTCCTCTGTTAAGGTTGCCAAGGCTTGGAGAGCAATTGGACACAAACCAAATGTAATTTATTGATGCAGTGTAGGACTGAGAAACCCAAAGCCTAGGGAACACACACACAGGCCCTAAAACCCACAAATGGGATATTGATCGCTTTGAACGGTGGAAGAAAAAAAAAGTTATATTTAACCATGAAGTGCTTCACTTACTCTATCAAGTGGTTAACATTCTCCCCTTTTCTCTCTTTGTCTCTCTCCCACAGCCAGTTACACACAGAGCATTCAACAGTGCTATGACATTCAACAGTGTATGTTCCAATGACAACCGATCAAATTGCCCATTGGGAACAAGTCTGACAGCACCTCAGGGTGTTAAAATGAAGAGACCTTGATACAAAGTCCATAAGATCCTATAGTGGATGTGCTTTGTATTGTACAGTATGGTGCTCTGTGATAAGACAAAAAGACTTGGGATTCTTTGCTCCAGTTGTGTGTATTCATCTTTTTATTCAGTCCCTGGGGCCAGCAGTAATCCACTGTGTATGAATGTGTGTGCTGCACACGTGCCTGTTTGCTTCGGCACATGTGTACTCCCATTTGCAATGTCCTGAGTTTGATCATAAACAGCAGGTCGTATATACAATAAGTCGCAGGAATGAGGAAGAATGTTCCCTCTGTTTGAGATGAATCCAGCTACAAGCAAGATATGTCAGCTAATCAGTTGCTGAAGAGCTTCCTGTAATATTCACTGCATGTATTTTAAAACACAAGTCAGAGCAGAAACCATAGCAACAATGCTTTAGCAAAGAGGGACCTGAGGCACCGTTCTTGTCTGCATGAAAATGTTCAAGCTCACCTCAACTCTACTGTCTCTCTGCCTCCAGAAGAATGCCTCAAAAAGATACTATCCACAAGAAAAATAACATAAGACTTATTATAGGACCAGTACCACACTCCTAAAAATACAAAAAGGGTTTGATTTGATTCTGCATTTCATATTTTGTTAGCTCCAGGCTTTCCAATTTCTTGCTGGTAAACAATAAAGCCAGAATGTGTGTCTGCAGTGAAATAAAAAATGACAGATGAAATTCAAATACAAATGCACACCAATATGTAATTTAGTCAGCTATCCTTCACTTTTTAATTAAATATGTGACATCTCAGTTCTTCTAAAAATCAAAATCAGCCATCAAAGTTAAATAAATCCCTCAGGTGGTCAGAAGCATTCATTAATTCTAATGGAACTAAAATGATCAACATATCAATAGTATGTTTACGGTCTGTTGTGGTTCTCCTTTGGCACCAGAAAATGTTGGTAATCATGCCTTAATCAGCAATCATCTCTCGCAAAAGAGAACAAAGCAGAGTGTGTAATAACTTGCATCTGCCTAAAATTTGATTAATCAGGGCCAGAATAAGGGTGAACAACACATGCAGACACCATGTACAGTCGAGTCGTGACTCATTTTCTGGTATAAATAGCAATCCAATAGAGTCAGGACAGTATAAAATGTCTTAATGCTAACCTCATAGTGTTACTCTATTCAATTTATAAACACTTAAATACTTCAATTTATGATACAAATAACAACAGGTCAATAACACAATAGTGTCTGTGCTCACAGAAACTGGGGTTTGGATTGGATTTCCTTTCACAAATCTCTCTCCATTTCAAAAGCCACTTTCTAAAATGTAAAACAGCAGGAGAAGCTTGTGAAAATCCTTAAATGGAACTAGGAAAAAACTTAAGTTTACTTTAGAATAGAAAGGAAATGTCAGCAATTGAGAGGCTGAAATACCACTCTTACCACTGTTTTTAAAAAAAAGTTATTTTATGTTGTTTTTCAGCAGTGTAGCCAGACTGATAAGAATGCAGCAGGACCTGAGGTTTCAGTGTCTTAGTCAAGGACAATTTGAAAAGATACCGTAACGCATTTGGTTGCTGCCGATAAAAAAAATCCTCAACTCACCTGTGTGTTTAAGAGAGATTGTATGAATGAAAGACAGAGACAAGAGGGAGAGGAGTGATGAATATGAATACAAAACAATTCCATTATTTCTCCTTTACAAGAAGCACGCAAACAGCTTGTCTTCAAATTGGTTGATGATGGCTGAGATAATCACTTCAGAGTGCTTTGTTTTCATTGTCATAGCCCAAAATACCTTCAACAAATATACCAAGATGGAGAAATAGGACTGTAAAACAGGATGTCAATCAATCAATCAATCAATCTTTATTTGTATAGCGCCAATCATAATCTCCGATTATCTCTAGGCGCTTCACAATT
>JAQQAE010008077.1:0-15440 GCA_029823295.1 Pseudamia nigra | reverse complement strand
TTATATCACTTGTTGCCAGCTGAAACATAATCACCCATGCAGAAATTATCCAATGGGAGGCTCATACCTATTTGCTTGGTTAAATCCAGGTGGTGACCTTTTTTTTGGCCAGGCAGTGTATATCACCTGTAATCAGGTGTTGTGGCTCAAAAGCTACATCATGATCAAGAATTTCCCTAATATTTTTCTTGATAATTTCCCAACATCCTTGTAGTTTGAGACAGTCCCAAAAATGTGGCAAAAACCATAAAAGAATTTCCCACAAGGGATTAATAGAAGTTCAGAAAACAAACAGTTGTTCCATTGCCAATACGCACCCTGGCGATGAACAATTAAAATATGTAGGGACAATTCACAGTGCTTTCTTATACTTTCATTTAGAAATGTTTGCAGTTATTGCAATAGCCTGTTTTCCCCTTTTGTTACAGCTTTGTATCTGAATATTTTGTTGCTGAAAAATTGTATGCAATCATTTCAGATTCCTGGATCTGTTATCCCGAGTTCTCCTATTATCTTGGTGGTGATGTGTTACAAGGGAGACGAGCTCATCTTCACCAACACCACCAACCACACCATCAGCCTCAGGAATATATCTACCTTTGCCCAAACAGATAAATCACACTACCAGCCAGAGGACACAGTTAAAGTCAGAGTTTTGACTGTGCAGCTCGATAATCTCCCGTATAAAGGCAGAGTGGTCATCTCAATTCTGGTATGTCGCCATAAGACAGAACAATGCCAAGATTTTTAGCAGCCGTTGTGCGGTTGTAATAAATTTGACTGATGTTCTTTCATTTCACACAGGATCCAAGTGGAGCTGCTGTTGACGAGAAGGAGTCCACTGGCAATCATGGGATTGTGCTGTGGGAATTCAGATTACCCCGGACAGCTTCCCTTGGACAGTGGACAATCACAACCACAGTAAATGTAGGGTTTAAATATACAGCATAGACATGTTTTTACTTTTGGTTCAAATACTCCTATTCAAAGGCAACATTTCATTTTATCTCTCCTCCTCTCCGTATAGGGAGTGACTGATGAAAAAACATTCATGGTGGACCATTATGGTAAAATATATGTTCTTTTATTCCAGTGTTGCATACTTTTAACAGCTTTATAAATGTGATGAGGTGATGTGTTTCTTTACTCTGATTGCGTGTTTGATCAGGGGTTGAGTAGGACGTTAGTTGTTTTTATTTTGGACCACAGATTTATTAAGAATGTAAAAATGAAATATCTCATGTTAATCCTTGATATTTTGGGGAGAACTGGGAGTAGTTTATGGAGAAAAAACAAGTCTTGCACAAAGTCCTATTTCATCAAAGACATAAAAATATACTGTCCATATTTTTATTAAAGTGAAGTGGATGAATTACATTCAGAGCATTTGTAGCATTTCAACAGATCCAGATCAAATTTGCCTCAATCAGCCTCAAACAAGAAGCAGATTTGCCACATCTACAGACGTTTACAATGTTTTATTATATTTATATTCATTTAGTTCTTGACTTAAAGAAAATGCACTACATTTCGGGGTGTGGATGTAATATCCGTTTGTGTCAAATTTGACCCAGTTTGAGATGTAGTAGGTTAAACACACCACATCTGTCCAACAGACATTACAGTTGACATCTTTACGTTGACTGATGACCTCAATGAAATCAGTTCTCATTTTGTGTTGCAGAGGCTCCTCCCTTTGAAGTTCTAATCAAGACGCTTCCAAGCATTCTCACTGGTGATGACCTCTCCGGATCAGTGAGGGCTCTGTGAGTTAAATTAACCTCTGCAATTTAATATTATTATATTTGAACACATGTACTTTATGTACATACAAGTTGTTTTGTTTCTGCTCTCCAGTTTCTCCAGTGGACAACCTGTACACGGGCCGGTCATAGTCTCAGTCAGTCTTGCATCTGCTGCAGACAATTCAAACCTATTCAAGTTAAAACAAACCAAAGAGGTACGGTCGCATTATTTCACAAGAAAGTCTATGTTTATTTTAAACTATCAATCACATTTGTTGTTAATGACTGTCATTTTTCAGATCTACGGGTCAACGCAGTTTTTCTTCAGCAAAAATGAGCTTCTGGTTCTGAACGCAGTAGCACAAGATACTGGACATTTAGTTCTGAATGTCACTGCTTCTGTTTCCGACAACTCCACAAGTAAGATAAAAAATGAAGCACTGTCAATAATGAAACTGTGGTTTAGTTCTGTAATGAATGTTTGTTTCATGTTCTCAAGTCACTCAAGGCATTAAAGTGAACAAAACAGTTCAGGTCCAGCTTATGATGAACGCCTTTCAGCTGTCATTTCATCAGTTCCCACAGTCACTAAAGCCATCGTTACATTTCTCCGCACAGGTGACTGACTTTATTTGATTTATTTGACATCCATTTTTATTCCAACTAGTAATCAACATTGTCTGTTTCTGCTCCTCAGCTCAGGATCTCTAGAGGTGACAGAAAACCATTGAACTCCATGGACCTCATGTACTCTGCAGTGATCGAAGTCACTCAGAGAACATCCACAGCCGAAGCTGAGCCCACATCTCTGACACTTCCAGTGCCCGAGGACGGGAACATCCACATTAGGTTTCAATTACAGTCTCAAGTAGAGACGGTTTTTATCCATGTGAGTATTTTGATTTAATGGAATGTTGGTCCTCAGGGAGAAGTAGTGTTTATGAGTTTCACTGTGTGTAAGGTGAGTAGTTTCAGTACAGTCGATTACACACATTTACTATTAAAAACTGTATTTTGGTACACAGTAAAGTGTCTTGTTAATTTTTGATTAGTGATGTGTAAGCAACCAGTGTTTTTAAGTGTGAGTTTTTGTTTTATTTTATTTAGGCCAGATTTCAATCTGATGAGGCAACTCTTGAGATCTCCAAACAGCAGTCCTCACCCAGTGGCTCCTACGTTCAGATCTCCTCAGTCAGTCCTGCACCTGCACAGGTAACCCTCAACATGCATTATGTTGCATTGTAGTTAATTTGAAAATACACTCATATAGTGAACATGCCTGAATGATTAATGATTTAACCGTGCTACATTTTAATAAGACGTTTAACTTTCAGATCGGGACGCCTGTTCAAATTGATGTGGAAAGCACTTTCCAAACAACCAATCTTCACTTTGTGGTATGATGTGTAAAAGTCTTCAGTCCTTCTGCATGAAATGTTATCATTTGTTTGAACCTACTGTATGTGTGTCTTGTATACAGAAAGAGTACAGTTTGTTTTATTCTGTCAGATATCTTCTTCTGTTCATATAGTGTCACTTACTGAGATAATACAGTGTAGATGAAACAAATTCAACACCTTCGGATGTTTTCACCTTTTATTGCTCTTTAATGTCAAAGTAGCTCATTTCTCTGATGGAATTTGAATGAATAAAGTATTTAATAGAAACATAAGTGATTGCATATGTATTCACCCGCTTTAAGTCAGTATGCAGTTCAGTCTTTGTGAGTAGGTCTCAGTCAGCCTTGCATATCTGCACACTGCAGTTTTGCCCCATTGATCTTTGTAAGACTGCTCAAACTGTGCCAGGTTGGATGGTGATCGGGAGCGGACAGCCCTTTCCACCTCCAGCCCCAAATTCAGATTAAGGTCTGGGCTCTGGTATGGCCTTTCCAAAACATTCACTATCATCTGTAAACCATTTTTGTGTAGCTTTTGCTGTGTACTTTGTGTTATTATCCCTCCAGAGCACAAATCTCCGACATTGTAGTTCTCTGGCAGACTGAATCAGGTCGTCCTTGAGGATCTCCCTATTCTTTGTATTCATTTGCCCTTTACCTTTACAAGCCTTCCAGAGCCTGCTGCAGAAATTCATCCCTACAGCATGATGCTGCCACCACGATGCTTCACAGTACAGATTGTTTATTTATGATGAGTGCAGTGTTCAAAAAAGTGTCTAGTCTGATTTCCAAAAAGCTCAGTTTTGATCTCTATATCTGACACCGGAGTCCTCATGTGCCTTCTGAGAAAACTCTAGTTGAGTGTTAACGAGAGCTTTTTTTTCTTTCCTATTCCCCCATAAATCTTTGACTGGAGCCGAACTTGGCCAGCAGTTGGTATAGCATTGAACTCATTCAGAGTAGTCATAGGTATGTTGGGTGTCCTTCCTCATCAGTCTCTCTGTGAGGACAGCCTGCTCTAGGAAGATTTATGCATGTGCCATATTAAGTTAAGTTATCTTTATTACCGGTAGTCAATCAATCAATCTTTATTTGTATAGCGCCAATCATAATCGCCGATTATCTCTAGGCGCTTCACAATTCGAGGCCAAGACCTCATGACTATACAGAGAGTAAACCCAACAGAACCACCGAGAGCAAGCCAAAGGCGACGGGGGAGGAAGATAGATATACATGAAATTCTTCCTCCGCATTTGACCCATCACTCAGGGAGCAGTGGGCAGCTGCCATGTTGTGTTTGGGGAGCATTTGGGGGTCAAATGGGGGGGCCTTGCTCAAGGGCCCACGGTGGTGATAATGATGACCCAGATCTACTGCCAGTCCAAGGATTCAAACCTGCCACAGGCTCGCTTCCCCAGCCTCTAGGCCACCACTGCCCCTCATTTATTAGCAATGGCTTTATCTGCACTCTGGTGGATATTCAGTGACATGGAAATGTTTTGTATCCACGCCAGGATCTAGACTTTTTAGTAACTTTTCAGAGTTGTTTGGACTGTTCTTTTGTTCTCAAAGACTTGTTAACACCAGGAATAGTTATGTTGAAAGGAATGAATCCATATGCAATCACTTATTTTCCATCATATTCTTTAATGAACTGATGGTACTTTGGAGACATCTGTCAATATGTAAAGGCAGTACTAAAGGAAAGCATCTAAGGAGGGTTAATACTTTCTGTAGGTACTCTGAGAATATTTGTAGGTATATGGAAGGAACATTCATGTGAATGGTTCTGTTTCAGGTCAAATCATAATCTTTATGTTGTTTTTTTCCATTTTTGTATGCTCTGTATTGTTATTTGTCTAGGTGAGCTCTAGAGGCCAAGTGGTAGCTGCTGGGACGAAGACATCATCTTCCTTCCGTCTGTCCCCGACACTGTCCTGGTCCCCTGAGGCGTGTATCACTGTCTACCATATTACCTCAAATGGAGAGGTCATCAGTGACACAGCAAAGATGCCCATCAAGCAACACAATAATGTACAGTAAATGAGTGTACTTATTCGGGTCGTTCCAAATAAAATCAACAAATTGTGAGAAAAGTTCCCACATGACATCTTCTAATTCAACTGAAATAATTAGCACAGTAACTACACCATATTTAATAAACCCATACCATTTTTTTCTTTGACTGGGTGAAAACTATTTGAATTGTAGACTTTTGAAGTAAACTGGGTTAGGCCGGAATTTGGGGCTTCAAATTTGGGTAATTTTTTTTCTGTCGTTATTGAGCTACATAACTTTGTATGTAGTATCGGTAGATGAATGAAAATTTCAGGCTTGAAAGACGCATACCAGCTCTGTTTCAAACACTGACTATAATACAGTACTACCATGTGCATTTGGGCTCTCACAACATCAAGTCAAACTGAAATTTTTAATTGCATTTTTCTCTGCAGCCAACTTCAGTCATCTATATCTACAAATTATTACCCTACAGTAATGATTTGTTTTATAATGACAGGAAGATGAAAGCTTGAAAATCTTGATTTTGGCTACTCTTTGACCACTCTTAACGCCACATGGGATAGCATACTGGTTGATGAAAGCTTGGTCATTTGAAAGAACTTGTCTTTATTTGCATTTTGATATTAAAGTATACCTATAGCCATTAATCCCTCTGTTTAAAACTTTACAAAAGTAGCTGATTGTCATACTCTGTGGTGTTTCCATGTACTATGAAAGAAAAAAACAACATGAAGTTAACATTTTTATGTACACATCAACATTCAATGTGATCATTTTGATTTACAATTCATATTCAAACACTGGCTTTGACATTCTGAATTTCAAAACTCGCTTATATTTAATGTCCCCAGTTTTTGTTACATCTCAACTTTTTTGGTTTTGTTTTGGTATTCAATCAAATGTTTGAATACATGTATTGTGAATCCAAGCACAAACCAAAAAAAGTTGAAATTTAAGATAAATAATGCAAGTTTGAAGAATTTCAGTTTACCCCCGTCTACTTCAAAAGTCTGTAACTCAAAAAGTCTCCACACGATCAAAGAAAAACTTATTTAGTTTATTAAATATGTGTCATATTTCATAATTTCAGTTGAATCTGAATGGGTTGTGCTGGAGCCACTTGTTGAACCCATAGGGAATGACCCATTCTGCAATATTGCACAAATATTTTTTACCTGCAATATCTTTGATTGTGTGCTTTCGTTCTTTAGATATCTCTAAGTTGGAGCAGTGGCAAAGCTCAGCCAGGTGAACAGGTGACTCTTAGTGCAACTGTTCCTGAAACTGGGTCTCAAGTCGGAATTGTGATAATGAGGACACATGATTCAGCTTCAGAATTTTACCAGGAATTAAAAGTGGAGCAGGTATGATGACACTATTGATAAGGCAAAACTATGTACATTTCTTTCTTAAGGCTTCAAAGCACATGTCATGCCTGGAATAGACACGAGCAAAAACCAGAAGCTACTTCTCTGTGCATCATTGTTTTCAGACAAAGGCAGATATCATTTCTGAAACCTTAACTTCTGTAAATTTTACAGAGACAAACAAAGGGATATGGATGTGTAGATACTGGCACCTTGGTTTGTTTTGCCCTTTATCATTTTCCCAGCATCATTACAAAGCACCGGTTTACCCAGAATCCTCACTGTGTCAGTCAACAGTTTTAATAGAGTTTTCCATGTTAGATATCGAGTAGGGATGCAATCCGTAAACCTGCTGGTCCGGTTGTAACTTATCTGTCTGCTTTGTTCTGTGGTGACTTTGCTGTTTCTAAAAGCTGGTAACCCTAGTTGTCGGGCGCAGGGTTTTTGTAGGACCCGAGGGTTACTGATGAAGTCTTGATGGAGGAAACAAAAGCTAAACCACTGTGGGCTGTCTTAAGATGACCTTTTCTGATTTTGACATCTCTGCTGCTGTGTATTGTGTTTAATATAATGAGCCGCTTAGAAACAGAGATAACCCAAGGCATTTATGCAGACTGTTTTACACTTCACATCAGCTACCAAGACTTAACCCAAATTTCAAGACTTGTCACTGTTACGATTCCTTATTTGATAGGTCCCTTCTCATTGACTCACGCTTTCACCAGGAAACAACAAGTGTACATAACGCTATTAACATCTTTTTGTGTGTCTCACCACAGGAATGTAATATTAGGATGTTGACAAATGCTGCTCTGTATGACAAAATGCAACCTGATCAACCTACAGAGGGTATGATTATGAAAAAATTCTCCCAGATTAAGTGGCTTATTATTCATGGGCTTTTATGACCGATGAATATGAATCCGTAATGTCTTGATTTTGCAATATACTTTAGTCCCTCTAATGCCCATTTAGCCTATTGGATTTGTCCTGCATTTTCCATATTACTGGATTAAATAATCATTTGAAAATGCAGTGTGATCGTTTGTCTCTCTTCCTCAGTGAGAGATGGCCTAATTATAGAGCAGTACTGGAGCCACTGGATGGAGACTGCCGAGCCTCTGCTGTGGTTAGACACAAGCATCACGTAAGTACATACAGTGTATAGGCTACAAATAGGATTAAAACAAGTGTTGTGTGTATGAATATTTAACACAAAACTCTGCTTGATGAATTCAGTGTTTTTTTTTTAATCTCACATTAGTGGTAATACATGGACGAGTGAGGAAATTACAGTGCCAGATAGTGTTACATCTTTGAGAGCTGCTGCACTGGTAATGTCAGACCATCTGGGTTTGGGCTTCACTCCTGTACCACAAAAAGTGAGTAAATACTGACTACTTGCCACTATATGCCATTTTTATGAGTTTGCTTTAAAAATCAGCTGTTGTCCAGAGTCCTTACACAGGAAGTAACTGTAAAGGCGATGGTACCGATTTAGTACCAACTTTTCATGTCCATTTTTTATGTCAAGCTGATCTCCACTTGACCAATCAGAGCCCTTCATCTAATATGGTACACATCCGCCGTGGTCAGCTGTCTGTTCATAATTCCCTAGAAGTTTACAGTCCTACCTCAAGAATACCTGGACGCACCACTCTGTAGCTGTGTTAAAGACGTGCATGTAGGTTAACTCATGTTAGGTTATGGTACCTCCTGAACCTCATGGTTCATTCTGAATAAAGGATAATCTCCCCCTGCACCACACACACACACCACTGCCCTCACTGCAGATTTTAACTAGAGGACACTCAGAGAGCGTATACCGCCGCCAAGGCTGTTATTCATCCAAATTATTTTTTTTACCTCCGCCAAAGAGGTTCATGTTGGTTTATCTGTTTTATTTGTTTGTTAGCATAGTTATGCAGAAACTTTCACCAGAGGTAGCCCTTGGACCAAGGATGAAACTATTAGATACTGAAAATGATTGGTGCAATATTTTTTTGATAATATTGGCAAAAATGTGAGAATTGGCCCTATCTTGCAATGCTAAAAAAAATGAAACACTGATCCAGAATCCTCATCCTGATCCAGATCACCTCCAAAATCTAATGGATTCATTTTTGACCCAAAGGCTACCTCTGGTGAAAATGTAATCAAAATCTATCCAGTAGTTTTTGCATAATCCTGCTAACAAACAGACAAACAAACAAACAAATCAACATAATTACATAACCTCCTTGGTGGACGTAATTAGTAGCTTGTTAATCAGTTGGGGACAGTTCCAGTGGCAGCAGGTATCATGTATGCCATTCCTGTGACTCTTTCTTTTAAAGCTAAATATCACATGACTGACAACATTCTCAGCATGATATTTTACATAAAGTAAAGAATAAACACCTTGACTTAATGCCTTCATTGAACTGAAAGAATGCATTTACAATATTTAAGTTGAATCACTGCCCCACATCCACAGAAATCCATAGGAATTGTGATGAAAATCAGCAGTAAACTGAGAAGTTTCAGACTCATTCTGATTTAATTCTGAGATTAGATTTAATCTGACAAGGCCAGGCAACCATAATAAAGTACCAGAGATAAAATAAGAGCCGTATAGATTTGTGCATTGGGTCACGACAGTTTGTCATTTCTAAAAATTGTATACCCAGGAAAAAAAACTGCAGGAACCAACTGATGTAGAGTATCGCCACATTATTATGGTGGAGGGGTTTGCATGTCTGAGTGATCCTAGGAGCTATCCTGTCGGGGACAATTCACCCCTGGTAGGGTCTCCCAAGGCAAATTGGTCTTTGAGTCATTCAGAAGACCCTTATGACTTTGTCTTTCTGTGGGCCCACCACCTGCAGGAAGGGTCGTAAGGGTCCGGTGTTGTGTGGTTTGGGCGGCAGCCGAAGGCGGGGGCCTCGGTGGTCCAGTCTCCCAGCCTCTAGCTTGGAGGAGTGGACCACCCAGGCTGGAGGGACTATGTCTCTCAGCTGACCTGGGAATGCCTGGGGGTCCACCCAGAGGAGCTGGAGGGAAGTGGCTGGAGAGCGGGAAGTCTCTGTTTCTGGTCATCTCTGCTTAGGCTGCTGCCCTCGTGTCTCTGACCAGGATAAGCGGAAGATGATGGATGGATGATGCAGACTATTAGCAGAGAGTCCTACAAATGCAGTAACGATTGACATACATATGCAAACAAACTACAGAAAGTTACGATCTTATTTGATCAGGCAGCGATGTTACAATTGTTGGCATATTGTTGACTTTCCGTCCCCCTGGCATTTAGTGGAGGAAGATAGAGGTCATGTCTGTCCATCTGTCTGCCATCATTTTGTTTCTGAGCATAACTGAAAATTGCTCAGTGTTTTTTCCACTCAACATCCTACAGTTGATCAGTCATTTGCTGAAGTGGAGCCTTGTGCGTTCGTATCTGATGTCTATCTATCATGTCCATTTCACATAATTTGGTTTCAGCTCTCAGGGCAGATATGTTTTCTACATTTGTTGACTGATTTAAAAGGGTAATTTTTAAACTAACTCAACTCTTCTGTTGTCAGTGAAACATCACATCAGTAACCACTTTTGCCTTTGTAGTGTTATCTCTCATCCTCTCAGAAATTCTTCATTTAATACGTTGTGTTTTGATGATGAAAACTTTTGTGATCTATGAGGATTTTTTTTCTTATCTAATGTCCTCTTCACAGGTCGAACCACACCTAAAGAAAAGTAATACTGTGAAACTACTTGTGTCTTAATAGTACTAGTACAATTTCTTGCCTCACAGCCCAGCACCGAGATAAATCATGTCATCTTTTTCTCCCACAAGTTCTTCTTTAAGACAAACATTTTGCCAGGGCTGTAATCTTGTTGTTTGCCCTAATTTCAGTTGCCTGTGTCTAAAGATTTTACCTTGTCACTGAATGTGCCTTCATACCTCATCAAAAGAGAGGAGATTGTGCTGGAGGTGAACATCATCAACCATCTAGAGCAGCAGCTGGAGGTATGGCATTACCATGCAAACCTGCTGGAACTCAAGAAATCAAAAAATATTTGTTTCTACTTTTAGCTCCAAAAACTTCCAAAGTGATGCTTAAGTAACGTATTACAGTCATAAACACGATTGCTATTTTGTTGCCATGTATTCCTCTCCATAGGTCATCCTGCTGATTGCCCAAAGTGAGACTTTTGAGTTTGTTTTGGCAAACCAAGGGGATATTGCTGTGGTAAATGCCCAGAAACTCACCTTAGGGAGCCATGTTGCCGCTTCTGCCCTGTTCCCTATAAAGCCTGTAGTTCTGGGTGAAATTGAAATATCTGTGGATGCTGTATCTGCAGATGCCTCCGAGAGCCTTGTGTGGACAGTGTTTGTGAAGGTATGACATGGTGGAAACATTACAGAATATGAATGAATTTAGTGTGTGAAGTTTGTGTTAATGGTGAATGAAATATAAAATACAAACCCCAATTCCAATAAAGTTGGGACAGAATACAATGATTAGCAAATTCTTTTCAACCTATCGTATATTCAATTGAATACACTACAAGGCATGATATTTATTTTATTTTAAGAAAAATATGTTTGTGTGTGTGTTTAAGACAGAAGGACAAACAAAAGAAAAGAGAGTGTTGAATAAATGAATGAATCAGTTGGCATTTACATACAGTTACCTGTAATAACAATAAACTACTTATGCTCCTGCAGCCAGAGGGAGTTGAAGAATCCCTCTCTGAGAATCTGTTTCTGGATCTGCTACCACAGAAGAACACCTTTTCCACATCTATGTCTTTCCACCTTCCACCATACGTGGTCTCAGGCAGCGTCAGGGCTATGGTGGCATTGGGTGGTATGTACACGTAGACCATTTGTCCTTCCTGTTGTGCCCGTGGCCCGTTCCATCTGAGTGCAGTTCATGTTTATTTCTACCCAATTAGGCATGTGTAATATGCACAGGAGTATTGCTTTGTGTTTAGATGATGTTCTTTGGTGCATTGTCATCAAACCCAGCACTGTCCTGAAAACATCTATGTACTGAATGTTGAGGATGAAAATGATGGACATCAAAAAGGAATGTTTATCGTACTGTAGGCAGACCCTGAACAGCTGTCAAGCCGTTTGCTTGGCTTCAATCAGATTAAGGAATGTTGGGCATTTGTCATGGTACTGTATAAACGCCAGCTTCAGTATTTTCCCCACTTGAAGTCTTATTTGATATTAGAGTTATAATAACTGCTGTTATATGAAATTAAATTGGCAGATCATTGCAGACAGCTGTCCACTTTTAACTATGTTTGGTCAGCTATACCTTCTGTTCTCTTCCACAGGTGATATACTGGCCTTGTCTATCGCACATCTAGATTCATTGGTTCAGATGCCTGTTGGTTGTGGAGAGCAAAACATGATCCACTTTGCTCCAAGTATTTATGTTCTCCATTACCTGCGCCAGACAGGTAAGGACGACAAGGAGCTCAGGAGCAAGGCTCTGAGCATTACGCTGGAAGGTAGGCAGCTTTTAACAGTGCAACTTTGTTGTTATTTACTGTAAATTATTGAAACAAGCTGAATGGTATATTTTCTACCGACTTGTTTTTGTGGTTGCTATGAGAAGGATATCGACGACAACTCTCCTACCAAGGTAGTGATGGTTCCTTTAGTGCGTTTGGAGCCGCTGACAGACCTGGTAGTATATGGTAGGTACTGTTTTGTAGTTAAATCTGTTTCTCAAATTCCAGGGGAAATGCAGATTTTACACGTCAGTCAAAGCATTCTGTTTAGGCAGGTTACATTTAGTTTGAGGGATTGAAATATATTTGCTATGATGAGACTTGGAGACTTGTCTTGTTTACAATTTTCCTTATTTTATGCTGCAATAAATATAATTCTCTCTTTGCATTCTCCTCCATCTGTGGCTCCAGGTTGACGGCCTTCGTCATTAAGTGCTTCATTCAGGCTCAACCCTACATGCAGATCGACCAAAGTATTCTGACTCGGGCCATAACCTGGCTGTTGGACCACCAGGAACCTACGGGAGAATTTAATGAAGTGGGCAGGTTGATTCATACAGAAATGCAAGGAGGGCTGGATAATGGCCCTGTTGCACTCACTGCTTATGTTCTGATTGCACTACTGGAGGATGCGAAGGTTGCGGTGAGTTAGAAAAGCTTTTCAGTTACTGCACCATCAGGGAAATCTATGAAAAATGTCATATTTAAATAAGCTGTGTGTTCTCTGTTCTGTGGATTGTCTGTGTGCAGGAAATGTATGAACATAATGTTTCTGAGGCCCAAAGCTACCTGGAGAGTCAAGTGTCCACAGGAGTGGTCAGTAACTACAGCCTGTGTCTGGCGGCTTACGCTTTGTCTCTGGCCAACAGCCCCATGGCCCAAACTGTCCTGCAGGAGCTGACCAGGAGAGCTGAGACAAAAGGTACTTCTTTGTTTTTTTTTTTTTTTTTGTACAGGGTGGACCTCAAGGTTAGACTTTTGCCTAAAAAAGTATTCTCCATAATTTATAACTTACAAATCGGGCACCTTCAAACTTGTCATTTTTCTAGTTTCAGACACTCGGGTACATTTTGCTTTGCTTAGGTAATAAAGTACCAAAGATGCAAAGGGTCACATATGCTAATAATAATAAAATAATAATGCATTTTTATTACTGTACATAGCTCTTTTCAAGACACTCAACAATAACAAATAACAATTAACAACAAAAAACAAACATTAAAGTGAATGTGTATATATGCCATCGCACTAATCAGCATTAGAAGAGATTGAAAACAATCTCCAAAATCCCCATCATGTAGGTCATAATGTAGGAGACTCTGTTTCATTGTGCACATACACCATTCAGCTATAGAATTATGATCACGGGCAGGTGATGAGGTGCTAATGTCAGTTATCATATTACAGTGGCACCTGTGAGTAGGTGGGATATATGAGGCTGCAAGTGAACATTTAGTCCTTGAAGTTAATGAATTTGAAACAAATAACTAGGCAGCAGAGGGATGCAAGCAACCTAGACAAGGACCACACTCTGGTGTCAAGACAGTTGGGTCAAATTATCTCTAAAACTGTGGGTCTTGTTTGATGGTCCTGGAGTGGTAAAACCCCATAAGGAAGGAAGGACAACTGGGTCTCAATCCAGTAGAGGATCTAAGGGAAGTAAACATTACTATCACATAATGTTTTTTAGGTTCCTCCTTTTGATGCAAGAACAGCTCTAACCCAAGACATGAGCTCGACCAGACCTCTGTCAGCTGCTGTAATAACTGTCAGTACATTACACATTAGACATTATAGTGACACACACTTCAAATCCTGTAAGTTGTGAGCTTAGGCCTTCATGAATATAAACTGTCTTTCCAACACATGTCACAATTACTCAGTTGGATTGAAATGCAGCTGTTCATCCTTAGATCACTTTGGTTGGGGTGCTAGCCACTGCAGACTAGAACACCCAATAAGATCTTTCGGTTTGGATGCAATGACCCAGTCGGGTACCATCACTGGTCCTTGTCAAAGATTCTTATATAGTTTGGACAATTTACTGCTTTCAGTGCAACAACATCGAGGCTAAATGTTCACTTGCTGCCTAATACATCCACCCACTGACAAAAATCACTGGAACTATAAAATCAGCATCTTCACCGGTTAGTGGTCATAATGCTATGCCTGATTATTGTATCATTTAATTGATGACACTGTTGTTTTATATTCAAGATGGAGCCATGATGTGGCAGTCTTCTGCTGGCCTGGATTCACATTACTGGCAGCCACGCTCAGCTCAGATTGAGATGACAGCTTATGTTCTCCTGGCGCTTTTTAAGCGTGGCAGCTTTGTGGAGGGCATTGGCCTCTTAAAATGGTTAAGCAGACAGAGAAGTTACTTCGGGGGCTTTGGGACGACGCAGGTAAAGTAGAATTGATGCACCTGATGCACAAAAAACTGCACTACACTTAGTACAGTATGTCTTCACTGTACTTAATTTGCATATTAAGTTACTGGAAGAGCACTTAAATTTGTCCTGGCCAGCGGATGGAGTGGAGTAGGTGCTGACTTTGGGTTTAATGTCTTTTAAGTTGTAAATATATGTATTTTTGGATTTTGTAGTAGCATTACCATGGTTAAACTGACAGCGTCTCCATGTCACTGTGTACTCTGCAGGTAGAAAGTACGCATATGCTTTTCAACATCCCAGTATCATATCAGTGTTGCAGATGATATGCTGTGCAATAGTGTAGTGCATTGCAGAATATGTAGTATAGCAAAGTGCAAAAAAATGGTATACATGAGGTCAGAGGCATTTTTTTTACTCTTGACTTGTTTCTTCATCAGGATACAGTGGTTGCTTTCCAGGCTTTGGCAAACTATGCTGCTTTCAGTGGAGCCAGCTCCATTGACATCAGTCTCAACATATCCTCCCACAATCCTTCATTTGTGTCACTTTTTCGTATTAACTCCAGCAACTATCTGGCATATCAGAGTCAAGAGGTAATGGGCGACTTAGTCTGGCTGAAATCCCATTCCAATTGCCCGGTGTAAATGTTTCACTGTGTGTTCTGTACCACATGACCACACATTTAGACTTAACGTTCTTCACCAATGTTGCTTTTTCTCTCTTGCTTTTGTGTTTTTCTGTTCTCCATAATTTCTCAGGTTAATATTGACCAAAGCTTGAACTTAAACATACACATGGAAGGAAGAGGCTTTGCCACATTTCAGGTATGTTGCACATGTTATAGTCATGTGCATTCATCTAATCCTACTTCAATCAATCAATCAATCAAACTTTATTTATATAGCACCAATCATAATCGCCGATTATCCCTAGGCGCTTTACAACTCAAGGCCGAAATCTTATGACTATACAGAGAGTAAACCCAACAGAACCACCGAGAGCAAGC
>JAQQAE010008076.1:0-15441 GCA_029823295.1 Pseudamia nigra | reverse complement strand
ATAAATACAGGAACAAGGGTGTCTGAAGGCACTGAAGTAAATATACAGTAGACTACATCTCTGAAAATCTGGCATTAGTACACTTTCAGAATGGGCCTGTTTTGCTGACCTTCACAGAGACCTTTAAGTGTTGCCTTAAGGCCATGTCAGATTTGTGAGTTGCAGAGTTCTTGGTACAAGCCAAGTTTTATAGCTTCAAATAAAACGTATTGCCCTCTGGGCTCCAAGGCAAATGCTCACTTGACTTCTGTTTTAAACATGGGATCTGCCTTTTCTTCTGGTTCACCATATTTATGATGTAGTGCAAATGTTGACATGCTGTATTGAGTAACACTGGTAGGATTCCCAGAGGTCAGCATAAAACTGTGTCTGCCTGTCTGAAGGCTAAAAAACAGGGCTATTATAAAGTCTGTCTCATGGTGGAAGTTTGGCAAAGCTACTGATTAACGTCCCCAGTACTTATCACTGCTATTTTCAAAACAAGTATCCACAGAGGTCTGTGCTAACTGTACAGGTATGTCAGTGAATGTAAACAGCAGCGGTTGTCTGTCAGCAATAGTATAACATTCAAAATGTTTTTACATTATGGAACGAAATGGTAATATTAAAACTCTAAACAGACCATAATCCCTCTGACTTGACATAAATTTCGCATTCCGAGCTCTGTTAAAATATCGCAGCCACTGATTTTATCACTTTGCACATATAATTTGTGTGCTTTGTGTGTTTTTTTAAATTATTTTATCTGTACAACTTATTGTCATAATTGGCGGATATTTTCCCCTTTAAAAATAGGTCAGTGGAAAAGAGTTTGGGAAGCTGTCGTTATTGTGCAGCTGTGTATTGGAAATCCGGGCAAGATGAGTCTTGTTCCGCTGGCGTCGGCAGCCTCAGTCCTAACGAGAACCAGATGCTCATGAATCAGGCCATTGTGGCTGGCTCGACCAGTGAAGCACTTGGTCTAAAATCCCCTCTATAACACACAAGCACACATTTCCACCATCTCCCTCTGGCCCTGTTCTGCTGTAACTCTGATTTCATCCTAAACTCGCCTACCTTATCTTCACTCACCCACACGTTCTACTTCTCTCTCTTCCAGGTTCCTGTTCAGGTCAGTCAACTTCAGAAGCAAACCCAATGGGCCTATGCTAGTGGCCACCTACTGGCCCGACCTGCCTGCCAAGGTAGACGCTGCCTATGAAAATCCAGTGGAGGAAAAAACTGTGTTCTTCTCAGGTATGGCAGAGAGAGAAAGTGTGGTAGAAAAGTTTGTACATAGCTTATATTAAGACCATAAAACATATTCATGTACTGCAGAAAATTTACAACCTGTTTATCCCCCCTGTGCCTAAATTATATGAAAAACATATTCCCTTCCAAGAATAATGAAGCGTTGTCTTCATTCTTTTACCACTTGGATGCTTTTACCCTTTAAAAGCCTTTTCTCCGAAGTGAAACAGTATCAGAAGCTGGAATGTTGGCTGAGCACTCGTGTGTGGTGTGTGCTCTTGAGACATTTGAGATATTCTCCATAGTTATTAGTGGCTGATGATACATTCTTTGCATTTTACTAATATAACAACCTTATTGAATACTGATGAGATTTATGTTATATAATTCTGCAACTTTAAAGATATTAGCAGCAGAGAAGGTCTGGCATCTCACTCTCAACTTTTATATGAAAGTTTGTGGGGAGACTTAATAATGATCTACTATATATAATGCGTGCTGTGCATTCTGAATATAGTTAATATTTTTTTAAATCACACTTTCTAGGGAATGAGATGTGGATCTACAAAGCAGATGTACTGGAGAGAGGATACCCCAAGAGGCTCTCTAGCCTTGGCCTCCCTTCTGATCTACAGCAAATTGATGCTGCCTTCAACTTCAGGAAGAACAGGAAGACGTACCTGTTTTCTGGAGACAAATTCTGGAGGTGAGGAGCAAAGCTTATGCAACAATTTGTGTGTGGTAAACTACTGTCGCCACTTCCAGGCAGCTCAGTTTGTGCTGCTGATGTCAACACTTTCTATTGCAGCCCTGGGCAAAGTCTGGATTCAGTTACTGTAGGTATAACTTAAACTGCATAGTGAACCACCACAGTCCTGATTGCACTTACATAACATAAATGGGATTTAGAAGTGTTTGTGTCTTCTCGGTTTATCTCCATGGGACGGTGTGTGAAGTAGTCCTTAAGAGTCTACTCATGCCTGTTTTCTGTTGTCTTAATAGATGGGATGAAAACAGGCAGGCAATGGACCCTGGATTCCCCAAACTTATTGCTGATTCCTGGAATGGCATCCCAGATGGCATAGACTCCGCCTTCAGCTTAAACGGAATTGGTAAAATCGTTTTTTTTTCTGCTTGATAAGTGACAGAATGTATTTTAGACATACTGTATATATGTTTGGTCTTTATGTAGATTACTGAAGGTATGGATTTATTGTCACAAAGGGCAATATCTGTTCTCAGTTTGTGTACATTTCACATTGAAACACATATAACCACAATAATAACCAATATTTGTGTCCATGTCCGTGCACCAAACTATATGTATATATAAACAAATTAGCTACAAAACCATCAGCTAATCTTGTTTTAAAGTTCATTAATAAGAACAAGAAAACAATGTTACCTTTAATATCATGTATTCTCACACTACATACTCCGAATGGCCATCCAAATGCATCCCATCTTTAACTGCCTTAGCGTAAACTGTGGGGAATAGAAACTTGCTGTGGATGTAAGTACTTGGATATCATGGCTGGTGCTCTGTGTTCTAGTTTCCTGTCTGCAGACTGACATTCCATCTAGTTAGATTGCAGGCTCATATACCAAAAACCAGCAAGCAACAATGACACCAGCTGGCCTGAAATGAACTCAGTTGAGGACACAAATGAGCAATTAAATCAAGCTGAAGGGAGTTTTTGTGAAATTAGGGAGTGATGTGTGGTGGTCTGATGTGAGCCAAAGACAATCAGACTGGGTTGTTTCTTTTTCTACATTGCTATGAGTGTCTGTGTTAGAGCGAAACACATTTACTGTCAGCCATGACTCCTGTAAAAATCTTCAGCCATGTATCATTGAGGTTAGAGGTGCTATGCAGATTTCCAGTCTGTGGCAAACAACCAGGGATTTTTCCATTACCGCTCAACTGACATACACACAGTGCAGTAAGCATCACACAGCCCCTTCCCCTCACATTCATATAAAGCAAGTCTGTGCCCCTCCACAGAGGTGCTTCTGTGCCTGCGCCCTATTTGCATAATTCAGAGCAACGCTCAGCTGTGGGTTCAGCAGAGTCTGATAGTATTATACATTTTGGTCCTTGGCACTATTTTTGAGATTTATTATACTGACAGTGTATGACATCTTAAAGAAACTTGATTGTGTTTCAGACTTAATATGGTGTTTTATCTCCTAGTTGGTTTATTTTTGAATTTTATTTAATGTTTATTTAACCAGCAAAGACCTACTGGGATTAAAACCTTTTGCAGGACAGTGACTGGCCAAATGATGGTGCTAGATGATGGCAAACACTTTAGAACAAATGGTGTGAACCTTTTCTGACAACCACCAAATGCATCTAATGTACCGGTACTCATTTACCATTTTGAGTCAACAAAAAATCATTTACTTAGTGGTGAAGTGTGTGTGGGAACTAGTAACATCTAGTGGTGAAGTTGAAGATTGTGACAAACTACATAGCCCAACCCCACCCTATCCATCCAAGTGCATTGAGAAGAGTCTACAATGGCTGCAGAACAGCACAAGCCTTTAGCAAACCCAGACCTTGGATTGCCCCTTTGAAGCCACTGTAGAAACGCTGCAGGCTCCATGGAAGAAGAACCCCCTCCCTTTGTAGATATAAGTTGCTTATTCTAAGGGATTAAATACAAAACCTGTGAAATACAATAATTTTATTCATTTTGGTCCAAACAGAACACAGAGAACCCTCAATACAATGGCAAAGGTTTGTTTCAAGTCAGAATCTGTGTTCATTTAATCATTACATGTGTTTTGGTTTGGTTTCATAATTAATATATCTTCAGGAATCCTAATCACGTTACGGATACATCAGAACAAATGAGTCTAAAATGACACTGAAAATTGGCAGCAGAAATATAGCTCCATATTTGTGTGGTTCTCAAATCTCTGTCTCTTATCAACTGTAAACTGTATAAATGACACAAAAATGGTTCCCTGCCACTGTTGTTAATCATTTTAATCCAGATTTATATGGACTATGTTCAACAATAGGGAGTGTAACATAAAACAGCTTTAGCTAAGGATAAAACTGCATAATACTCAAAAAAACAACCAATATTATTATTTACCTGCTGTTGGCTCTAATGTTAAATATGCATTGTGCTTGTCTTTCACAGATTACAGCTACTTCTTCAAAGGCAACCACTATTTTAAGCTGGAAGACAGCAGTTTGAAGATTGTCAAACTGGGTGAAATTACAAAGGATTGGCTTGGATGTTGAGCATTTGTACAAATTCTCACAACTGGCTCATTCCTGTGACGACGTCTGGCCTCATAAGGACATTGTCCTAGTACCGCGCACACATATTAAAGTCGCCACGGTGCACACTGTTGTAAGTTTTTATCCTGGTAACTCTGCGCTTGTTTGGGAGACATGTCCCTTTCAGCCTGTATAACCAGCCTCCAGCTTTGTAGAAAAGCACCTCGGGACAATCGACACAGGCTGAACATGGGCAACTGGAGATTCACTAGATTACTGTGTGTGATACTAACACTTTGTTAGTTTGCTGATGCAACTTTATTGCAGTATGTAGCCCCTATTTGGTTGTTTTGTGGGTTTTTGTTTTGTTTTGTTTTTTTGTTTGTTTTTTTAAATTCAGACATCAGGTATGTCCACACTGCATTGAACGCAGTGCTGTACAGTGCTGTGAGATATTGCCGTTTTATGCAAATTTGATTCTGAACAACCTGTTACATAACATATGAGTGATTAATGTTGGCTTAGAATAACATCTATGTCCAGTGTATTCAGTGCAGTTTTCTAAATGTATCATTTTTAAATAATATTCTTAATGTCGTGCAATACATTTTGAAAAATGAATGTGCACAATGTGCCTGACCGAAAATGGTGCTTTAGAGTTTGCTTTTTGCATATAGCCCTTTATATATATACACATTTTGTATTCTGTGTAACTATGTGTGATGGGGCTACTTAGCATTTTTTGAATGTCAGAAAGTAGTACACATTATACTTCATTCGGCTAGCACTTTGTATAGGACTATACAAGGGAACTGCATGTTATGGAGACCAACATATGGCAATGGGAACTCCATTGTGCACTTCCTGTTACTAATGGTACAGAAACATTAAAGGCACAGGTTGCCTCTAGAGGCTGTATAGCTTTGATGCATGATGGAATCATGACAGGAGTACTGCAGTAGTATTGTTTAACATTTTTTTTATATTCTTGTTTATTTTTATGGGTTTTAACAACTTGTTTTGTATTGTTTTATGCTTGTGCACTTTGTTACTGTCGTCAATAAAGATGGTCAATATAATGTAAAAATGAGTGATAAAGAAATTAAGTGGTGAAAAATGTGGAAATAGTGTGGGTTATGGTATTGCTGCACCTTCACAATCAAATTATGTTCCATTTTCTCTTATATAAGTGTATTTGCATGACAAGCCTAAGAAACTGTAATGCAAACAGATAAATATTACATTTGTATATACTGCAAGGGCTTGTGCATTGTCCTTAAGTCTGTGTATGAATAGCATTAACATAAATAAATGTAGCAAATGTTTTGCAAGCAACAACTTGAACCTGCAAAAAAACACAAATGGAAAAAACAGCTTTGGAATAAATGCAACAGAATAAAATGATCCCACATAGCAAAATATTGAATAGTGCTTGGTTTACTGGCCAAAAAGCAGTAACTCAGCATCAGCCCAAAACTGAGGTAAGACTGGAATTGGATCTTGTGCGCTGTGATTTGTTTTGGGACAAAGTGTCCGGACTCATTTGTTCCATTCATTTTAGAACAATGTGGTGTCAAATTTTCTGTAAGATTAATGCACTTTGGCTGTTTCACCAGGACTTGAGCAAAATAATAAAAATATAAGAAGAAAATGGACAAAATGAGCATAACAAGAATGAACAAACTGATCAAGAAAATCAAGAAAAAGAACAAAATTAGAAAGAAATTGTTCTGAATGTAACAAAATAAGAATAAAAATGAACCAAACACAGAACAAAATAAACCATTTTTAAAAAAAAATGAGAAATAAGCAAAATAGAAGCAAAATGAACAAAAAATGAAGTGAAATGTGCAAAATAAATGTCAAGGAAGCAAAGCTAACTAAATAATTAAGCAGGTGAATAGAAATACACAAAATAAGAGGCAAACTCGAGAGAAGTTAATAAAAACAATAAAATATGACAACAAAATAAGGAGAAACTGAAAGCAAATTTGAAATAAAACAAAGAAAAATGTGTAAGAAAAACAAACATTAATGAACAAACAAGAAAAAAGTGCAGGGAACAAATGAAAAACTACAAAAAGAAATTGTTAAAATTAAATATAGTAATCATAATAAAAACTTGAAAGCAGTTTTTTCTTCTGTTTCACTCTTTGCTGAGTTACTGCATTTTGCCTTTTTAGGGCAGTTTGGGAACATCAGAGAGTATATTTAAACTGCATAGCACTCATGTAAAGTGCTGTGAAAAAGTATGTCCATAAATGTATTTTTTGTATACTTGTCACACTTAAATATTTCAGATCATCCAACAAGTTTTATATTTGACAAAGCTAACCAGAACAAATACAAACTGCTGATTTTAAGAAATGTTTTCATTTATTAAGGGAAGAAAATTATCCAAACCTACCTGGCCCTGTGTGAAAAAGAATTTGCCCCCTAAACCTAATAACTGGTTGTGTCACCCTCGTCAGCAACAATAGCAGCAATCAAGCATTCACAATAATTGGCAATGAGTCTTTCACATTTTGTGCCACAGTTCTTTGCAACATTGTCATATATTTATGTTAGAAGGTTTTTGAGTACGAATGACCTGTTTAAGGTCATGCCACAGCATCTGAATCTGATTTTGTTTTTCAAAATTTGGTTCAGTGTTTCTAAGCCTTGCAGAGATGGACTTGCTGCTGTGTTTGGGATCATTGTCCTGCTGCATAACCCAAATGTACTTTAGTTTGATGTCACAAAATAATGACCAGTCTCCTTCAGTATTTTTGATAGAATGCATTAATTACAGCAATTCGCCCAGGTCCTGAGGTCTTGATGCTTGGGGATCATCAAGATGTTTTTGGCAAATGTGAAATAAGCCTGTGTGCTCTTTTTGCTCAGCACCAGCACTCCCCACTCCTGGGAAGGTCCACCACTGTTTCAAGTTTTCTCCATTTGTAAATAATGGCTCTCATCGTGGTTCAGTGGAGTCCCAAAGCTTTACATCTGGCTTTGTAACCCGTTCCAGACTCATCCATGTCAGTGACTTTCTTTCTCATCTGTTTATGAATTTCTTTAGAACACAGCATGGCGTGTTGCTTTTTGAAATCTTTGACCCTACTTCGCTTTGATCTTGTTGAGTGATTTTTTGATCCAACATGTCCAGCAGTAATCAGTCCTGGGTGTGGCTTCTGAAAATGAAAACCAACTTCTAAAATACGTTGTTAATAGGGCTTCCACATGATTAAAATTTTTAATCTGATTAATTACAGGGTCACTGTGGATTAATTTTGATCAATCACGATTAAGACCCATTCGGTATTAATCTAAATTAATCATAAGGTCACTGGATTAATTTTGATTAATCATGATTAATACCCATTTGTTGTTTTTCATTTTGTGGGAGCAAAAACACTCATGATAGTAGGTGATATAGACACTCGACTAAAATTACTTATTTTACATTAAAATGTTCTGGTGAGATGTTTTTGCTTTTTTACACTTGGTTCATTGTTTTCATCAGTAACTAATGTAATTTGTTTTAAAATGCGAAAAGACTCATACTTTTACATTTAAATTGACTTTGAAGCAGTAAACACTAAAGAAGTTGGCAGTGAGGTGGGTCAAATGTAACAAAAGATTTCATCACTTTTTTAGTTTTTGTGTTATTGCGTTAATCGTGTTAAAAAATGTAATCTAATTAGTCATGCAAATGGATTAATCCGGATTAACGCGTTCATTTTGACAGCCCTAGTTGTTAATCACAATTAATTCATGATTAACTATCAAATACTTTTTCACACAGGACCAGGTACGTTTGGATTGGATTGCTTTATTCCCTCAATAAACTAAATCATCATTTAAAAACTGTATTTTGTATGTACTTATCTTGGTCTAATATCAAAAATTCTTTGAAAAAATGTGTGGCAAATAGCTATACAATTAAATAAATAAGGAATTAGGAAGGGGCAAACACTTTTCACGGCTCCGTAAACATAAATATACAAAAATACATTTACTTTTTTTATTATTATAGTCAGCTCTAGTCAACATCCTCATTAAAAAGCTTGAAGGACTTAGTTCGTTTTGAAGGGAAAATGAATATGCTTAATGATACTACGCCATCTTGTGGACATTTATTATATCAGTGTCAATATTTTCGTCTGAAATCGTCGACATTCAGTTTGTGCGTGATTCCTACATGTATGTTTTTGGCCAAACGGTGCGTGTTTTTAGAACTGATCACTGAGTTTTTAATCTTCGCACAACATGTTGATCGATAGGCTGGTAAAATAAGCACCAAATAATGCCCTTTCATCAGAGCATTAAATACAAAGTGTGAAGAAATAATTACAAGCCTAGACATGCATGGTATTGCTTTAGAAAGCATCAACCTGGCGGTAAAGTGGCCACAAATCGGATTGCAGCCGTGCAGCCGGAGTAGGTGGAGCTTCCTGTCCGGTGTGGTCCGTTCCGCTGGGCTGTGCGCGTCTACCTCCGGCCGTCTGATCGTCAGATATGGGCCAGATCCGACAACAGGACTCGGTTGACGGACTGAAATGATAACATAACGGCGCCACGGCTTCGTCGTTTGCCCGTCTGCTACTTCGCGATGCCTCCACAGCGGGTCTTCGCTCTGCCGCGACAGCAGTCCCTGCTGCTGCCCGCGGTCATCAACCCGTTTGTCCAAGACACCAAGCTTTCCAAAGCAGATATCGTTAAAGTGAGTATGACGTTCAAGCGGAGCGGACACGCATAAACCGCCTTATGAGGAATAGTTCGCTTTTCACGCCCGGTTTTTGATCTAATGTGTGAAATTCCGCGCACAGGCTGCTGAAACCAGGGCCTAATCTACTATAAGGCTTTGACAATCGGCTTGTAAAGCAAAACAATGAGAGCTGTTGTGTGTTTTGTAGAAAGCAGTGCACTGCTGTGGATTTCCACACTCGTGTGCAGTTGTGCTCTGTGAAATGTAACCACGCAGGGTGCAGTTGGACCTGACAGCTGTCTTCTCTTATCGCCAAAGGCCTACGTACCTCTCACTTGGGGTGTGTGTGTTGTGTGAATGTGTCCCTTTCCATGCAGTGTGTCCTCCTGGGAATCTTCCTGCTCCCTCTTCGTGCCATCCTTGTGTCTCTGGTTCTCATGGTGACATGGCCAGTGTCGCTCATCATAACCTTCAGGCACCCTCTGAAAGGAGCCGTGGAGCCAATGACAGGCTGGAGACGGTAACTGGAACTCACAATGTCTCTGAACTGCCCATGTGTTCATCCATCTAAATGCTCCACTGACATACACACACAAACCACATAGATGCCAAGTCAACCCGGCTCTTTTACTTTGCCTTTTAGCACACGGTATTGTGCAAAAGCCACTTTGGTTTTGTTGTTTTAGCAGATTATAATGAGCATAAACATGCATTTCCCTGGCAACAGACCCAGAATACATAAGCATTTTAGTTTCTCCACACCGTCATGATTACATCTGACCTCCCTTTGCAATTACAATGTTTTGAACAATATGAAATTATCAATAAAATATGAGTTCGAGTGATTTAAACCAGGGTTCGTTCAGCACATGTTAATATTGTTTGGGCAATGCTTTGCCACAGGTGTTTTTTTTTGCCTGTTGAAGCCATTTAGTTATGTTTATGCTGTGGACATATTTTCGGTATTTTAAATTACCAGTCTAAAACTCAGGGAAACAAAGGTGGATATGTGCAAGTTGTACTGTCATACCAATTTAAGCATAGTTTACTCATTTCTGTGCACCTGTATGGTTTTGATAAACTTAATGACAAGATGAGGCAAGAAACTGAAAATGCTTTAAACTTTTGCACTATACTGTATGTCATGTAAAGAGAGGTTTTTGTATTTAATTGCATAACCCAAGTTTGGTTTTGATCTCTTACAGTAATCCAATGAAGTTTACATTTTCGGGACTGTGCAAAAGCCAAACGTCTCGTGTTCACAAAGCAAGATTAACAGCGATTAAGATTGTGTGCTGAATGCCACTCTGCTAAAACCTAGGCAGCCTGAATCACTGGCAACAGCGTGTTCCTAGTCTCATAAAGTGGGCAGAAAAACAGCCAAAGCAGCACATTCTCAAAATAATAGTTCCTGAAATGGCTTGAAGAACAAATGGCTGCTTGCATTTCTGCCGAATCATGTTTCTCTAGATTTTTATCTGGACCACAAGCATGACTTCAGCACAGCTCTCCAAAAGGAGGTTTTAGTGGTTTGTGGAGGCATAACAAAACTGTAAAAGTCTTTTTTTACAGATGTAACACTGATCAATGCTTATTTTTATTTAAATTTAATTAGATATGTTAATGTGGAGAGTGAAGAAGAGCTATACATATATTTTTAATGCAATGAATGCTCTTTAAATGTTGCACAACACATGTAATAGGTGCTGCAACTTGTGACCACAGCACTTTCTATGTTTTTGACCAAATATAGTGCGAGTGACAGAAAAGGAAGTGTATCATGTCACATTACAACTTCACTTGTTGCTTTGCTGTTGACAGACTCTGTGTGCTTGGTGCAGTTTTCAGATCACAGGATTAGAAATCCAAGGTTGCAGGTTAATAGAGCACCATTAAATGATAGTTGTAATATTACTGAATCACGCTGTTGATCCATTTGTCACTTTGTAGACCTTGACAGCTTTCACACTCCTTCATCAGGTCCTAACAACATATTCCACTATTGTGAAATTCAACTTGAACTATGGATATTGTTGGTGCTACATTTCTGCGCATCATTTGGAAAAAAAAAATCGCCATTAATCATGCTACCGCATTGTTGCCTTGTGTAGTGTATTCTGACTTCCTTGTCTTGCTCTATGTTTTGAGGAAGTAAAAGTATTTGCAAGCTTACTTGTAACTGAAAAGCACAAAATAATGCAACGTTACCTCTTAGTTAAAGAAAAATCCATTCAAAAACCTGCATTATTTTATGTTATTACATAATAGATGTGGTGGTAAAGTGTAAATTTGCAGAGATTTTATGCATTTCTTAGGGCTCGTTTACGCCTACCTTATTTAATCTGTACTTTCTGACCTTCTAGTTTGATTCAGTCCTCTCATGGACCACAGAGAAGATCAGAAACTTGTTTATGGTCTGACCAAAAAAGACAATCTCGGCCTGGATTAAAATTAGTTTGAAGTCTCAGGCCAATTGCCAGAAGTTACACAAGGCAACAAATGTAAAAAAAACTAATGGAGGACGGAAGAGGTAAAAAATTAACAAAATTCTCAGTGCACAGATATCCATACAATGAAACACAGCACACATGCATGTAGATAAGGATGTGGTGTATTATTCCACTACATGGATTGTACCATGAAAGCTACAACATGTATGCAATGTAACAAAAAGTGAACTGTAATGTGAAAGCAGCCTTTGTGCAATGCTACTTAAAGTTAGTTTAGCTAAATTCCCTCCACATGAGTGCATTTTGCAGAGTTTTTTTAAAATTGACTCATGTAAAAATTCTGTCACCCCCAGTTTCATGTGTCAGAAGTTGATGGCCGCCTTGGGGAGGATGTACTACTTCTGCATGGGGTTCAGAGTGGTGGTGAAGGGGAAGCAGGTCGGCAGCAGCGAAGCCCCGATCCTGGCTGTGGCTCCTCACTCCACCTTTTTTGATGGGATCGTTTGCATCGTCGCCGGTCTGCCTTCGACTGTGTCCCGTGTCGAGAACCTGGCTACACCCATTTTTGGCAGTGAGAGACTTTTCATTTTATTCTGAAGTTAGTGTTAATGTGAGACTGTGTGGGTGTGAGCTTTTTTTGAAACCTCCAGTAGGTGGGAGTGAAATGTACTGTATGCATCATACAGTGTATTTTTTAACTCTTGTGACTGCTGAGTGTCGCACCTAGTATGCGGTGTTATAATTACAACTCAGGAGATGCTGTGTGCCATGCAATGTGATTGTCTCGTGCATTTTACTGGCTATTAGATAAACTCATATCTTCAACAAGACATTGTAACCAAGCTTAAATTTTGAATTCATTTAAGGGACAGTACATATTAATGGACATAGCCAACAATATATGAAAATGTGTTCAGGTTATGGCCCATGGCTAATTCCCCTCTGCAGTCCGCTGGCAGGTTGGTGGATCAACGACAAAAAACAACACAGGACACACAAAAATAATACACAGGGACAAATGACAGAAGAAGGGTGACAAGTAACATGCTTTGATTGTTCATTGTAACAATAAAATAATCATAATAATAACATTGCACAAAGCTTTATTGCACAAAATTCACTTCACACCTTATCTACCACAAGTGATTAGAGCTGCCAGAAAATTTCGGAGTAGGAAAATACACACCTTCCTCCTGCAGCTATCTCCTCTCAGTCCAAATTAAAATGCTACGTACATATAGGTGAATTGATGGCATTTCTCGCTGCGGTCTATAAGAAAAGCCACTTTTCCAAACTTTATAACTTTAGCCCTCTAACTGTCTGAAAACACCTTAAATTCGTCTGTACCAGGAGACTGATTTTCTATACTCCAGCAGAGGTGAGGATTAACTCTAATTTACTCTCAGGTCACTTGAAATACATATGCTGGTAATTATGGAATTATTGCATTGCACCTTTAATTGTCAACTTTAAACCTAGCAATAGGTTATTTATGCACATATACTACACCTAATGAAGAAAAAGGGACATTTATTAACACTGTAAGCTGCATTTATAGTTGCCTTTATAACATAAATACCTAAAATCATCGTAATTCAAGTTGGGATGGCAGTGGCTCAGGAGGTAGAGAGGGTCGTCCATTAACCAGAGGGTTGACAGGTTGAACCCCTCTTCATCCCAATCATTCTGCCGTTGTGTTCTTGGGCAAGACACTTCACCCACCTTGCTTTGTATGCATGTGAATTCATGTGGTCAGAGAGGCCATGGCACGGGTTAGCAGCCATCAGTTTGCTCCAGGGAAGCTGTGGCTGCACATGTAGATCACCACCATGACTGTATGACTGTGTCGTGAATGAATAATTCAGTGTAAAGCGCTCTTGGTGCTCAGCTGTGTAAATAAATATCACAATGCAAAACACTGTAGTTTGCATAAAAATTGCATTATTATGTAACAGCTGTGACAGGCTTTATAGTGTTCTCACAGAACTGGGTTTTTTTAATTATCTTCTTCCTATGTGAAGCAAAGAAAGCCAGGTAGTAGTGAGGATGTCTGCATGAAACTAAAAATAAAATCTACTTTTCCTTGTGAAAGCCTTTTCCGTAATGTCTCCACAGGATTTGTCCGATGTCTTCAGCCAGTGCTGGTTTCCAGAAAAGACCCAGACTCCAGGAAAAACACAATACAAGAGATTGACAGCCGAGCCAAGTCTGGAGGTCGTTGGCCACAGGTCTGTCACAGTCCACAGATGATCATAGCACCGAACAGAGATAATCCCCAAGCACAATAACGCAATTTGCATTGTAGTTTCAGAAAACTACATAAGCCGTAAATCAGGATTGTTTTTAGTTTCATTATTTCTTTGACTGAGAATGTTTTTTAGTTATTCTTCAGAAGCTTTCTCTGCATAGAAGACATTACAAGCACTGACTTGATTGTTGTTTTATGCTTTATTTTTCAGGTTCTTATATTTCCAGAGGGAACATGCACAAATCGCTCATGTCTTATTACGTTCAAACAAGGTAAGAAATAAAATGTTAATATTACTTAGTGTGACGCCATGAAAATGTAAATCATATTTTGTTTGTGACTTCAGTTTACACTGGAACATCACCTTACATTTGCAGCAGTGAGGTCTGTAAATGTTGATAATTTACTTATAGCATGCACATAATTTGCTTATAGAACATGTAGCATTTCCTTCATGGAATTCAGTGGGTAAGAACACTGTTCCCACAGCCCTCATTTGACTACTCATGTAACAGACGTGCCTCTGTGTGGTGACTCACTGTCAGCCTATAAGGTGGCTTTGACAGATGTAATGAATATTAGTTTGAATTCATTCATTAGGACAACTGATGAGTTTCATTATTCTTTTTTAAATAACATGGTTGCATTTGCAGGTGCCTTCATACCAGGGGTTCCTGTGCAGCCTGTGCTTTTAAGGTATCCCAACAAACTGGTAAGTCATTTAGTCTCCAAAGCAGCATTAATAAAACTCAATGTCTTTATAAAGCTATGATGACTTCTGATACTTCATCCTGCACCAATGTATCAGTTATTAATTGATTGGAACTAACCACACGTGGTACATGGGTGGTCTGAATAGGGAGAAATGTTACTAACTCAAACACCACCACTTAATTTACATATAAAGTCACAGCATGAATAAATAATAAAAAACATTTTGACCTATAGTATCAAAACTACTATAGCTAGATACACCGAGTATTAATGTGATAGATTAGATTCCAGGACACCTCTCACTCTTCACATGACCTTGACTTTGACATTGAAGATTAGTACAATCTGAAATTATTGCACTTTGACTTGTATAACTTTCTAGCTATGTAGGTTGAAAATGTCATATACCCATGGATAACTGACTATGCTGGTTGCAATATTCTGACCTCCGAGGAAAAAGGTCACAGTCAATTTCAAGGTCATAAATCCAGCTGTCCAAATTTTCAACTCTGTGTCCCCAAAGTCCTTCAACCTAAACTACGGTAATCAAACTGGGCGCATGGGTAGTGAGGGTAGGGGGAATGGTTACTATGGCAACCATTACCTAAATCGCATATTATTTATGAATGCTGTCACACCTAAGTTGTGATAGAACAGACTTGAGGACACATCTCACTCATCAAATGACCTTGACCTTGAAGGTGTGTAGCATCTGAAATCATTCACTGCATTTCTAACTATGTACAGTATCTCACAAAAGTGAGTACACCCCCCCACACACACATTTCTGCAGTTATTTAATTATATCTTTTCATGGGACAACACTGAAGAAATGACACTTTGACACAATGAAAAGTAGTCAGTGTTCAGC
>JAQQAE010008075.1:0-15441 GCA_029823295.1 Pseudamia nigra | reverse complement strand
GCGCCCAGGCGCGGAACGAACTGCCTATGTGAGTACGCCCTTCAAAAGTAATCTTCAGTGAATGCAATGCTGCCGTGGGTACTGAGTGATAGAATAAGGGAAAGAAAATCTAAATAATTACAAAAACGTCAAGAAACCCCCAAAATGCTCCAGGTCTTTAATCCTTGTCTGATATTTGGGTCAAATCGACCCTTTGTCATATATTTACAAGGAGAAGCTGTGTCATGTGGAGGCTCCAGGGAGTACACGGAATCAGTACTCGACTAGAAGCAAGGAGAAGTACTCATAAATAAAAGTACTTGAGGTAGTGGCTAACTTTATGACACAGACCAGATTCATTTAATCTTTTTTGGATGATTTTTGTGGCTTATTTTATTCCTTTATTTTTGTTCTGTTTCTTCACCACATTGTTCATTTTTGTCGTCTTTATGGTCTACTTTCTGTGTCTGATTTAATTTTCTCGTGTTTGATGGTTTCGTCCGGACATGTCTTCACACAGCAACCATCAATAAACCTCACTGTGCTTTTTTCTCCCTCAGTTTACGTGTAAATCTGTGCGTTAATGTACATTTTATCATTTTACCAGGTGTGACGTAAATAAATAAATGGACACATACCTGTCCCGCGTCTGTTGATGTTAGTTAGCTTCAGCTGCTAACGGTGGAGCTACTTCAACGCAAACTTCAACGGGCCGGGATTTCTTCGTCTTTAAAGCGACCAATAGTGAGCGTTTCCCGGCTACAGCACTCCTGTAGATCTCCGCGGTTCGTTCATCTTCCACGGGGCCCCCGGTGGTCCACGTCCCGGGCAGTTTGAGGCCTGCTCGGCGGAGGTTCTGCTCACACTGACGTCGTCGGGTAGTTAGCAACAGCTAGCACCAAGCACCCGCCGAACGGCCGTGAACGCGCCGGTGCGCATGCGTCAGTCTGAGCGCCGCGTTCAAGACCTCAGTAAATAAAGATTCAAAATCAAAAGTTGAAATTAAACTTTTAACAGAAGTGTGAAATCAGAAACGACACTCAGGTAAAAGTACTGTTACTTTACATTTTTATACAGTATTTCTGGGATGATGTGAAAACTTTCCTTTGTGTTTTAAACATTGGAAAATAGAAGCAGATAGAAATGTTAATCTATTTATTATTTGAATAATAAATAGATAAACATGTTCACCACTCACTTTCTTTGTCATGTTTGGTGTTTATTTTCATGTGCACTTACTTTAGAACATTTGTTATTATTAGTGGGATTGCTGAATCATACCTCAATCCCACCATTGTCTTCAGTCTTTAATATTCTTCTTCTTCCACTTCTGTACGTTTTTTGTCCTGCAACTATTCCTACAACTTTGTGATTCAAACCATTCAAACTTCACATTGTTCATCTTATTCAGTTCATCTCTGATATTGCTTTTCGGAATTCTAACCTTTAACATTTTTAAAATATGAAGCGTTTTTGACAAAAGATTTTCCCTGCAGGACATGAATGGAGAACTCTAACGGAATGCGTGGTTACCATGGCAACGACAGTGGTTTTGATTGCTAATCCACTGAATACTTTATTTAATTCTTGCACTTTTCCAGCAAGTTCCACTATTTTGACTCAATAATCCCACGCCATCACTTCACAGATTGAACATTTTCTAGTTATTATATCAAATAATTATTTTGACCATGTGTGTCACAATGAAAAGTAAAATTTTCACGAGTTCACCGATAAATTCCAGAATCTCCAATACTTTGCCGAGTTTTGATTCGATGACTTTTCCAGGTTTTCATGACAAAATAATTCCCTTGCGTGTCCAGGGCATTTACAAAAAATGATCATGTGTGGACAAGATAAGCTCTGCAAAATATCACTTTGCAGAAAAATAAAAACAAAGAAATCCAACATGACAAACACTGACACAGTATCAACAGATTTGACTTTTTGAAGCATGGTATGGTCTATAAAGATAAGCAAAGAACTTATTTTGCTTATTTTAAACCTCCAAAGCATGACACCAGTATCATTAATGGGGAAAAGATCGAAATTGTAGCCAGCTACAAATATTTGGGCACAATATTTGACCACAAACTAAAATTCGACAGAAACATAGAGGCCATTGCAAAGACAGGTCAACAGCACATGTACCTGCTGCAGAAGTTGACCTCTTTTAATGTATCCAAATCCATTTTGTTTTTTATCGTTCCTGTCTGAGTCTTTTAACCTTTTCTTTTATGTGTTAGTTTTATGGATTATCAGTGAAGGACAAAAACAGCTTATCCAGCATTGTTAAAACCTGTGTCAGGATCATGGGTGTGCAGATCCCAGATTTACACTCTCTGTGGAGCAGGCAGGTGCTCCAGAAAGCTAAGAGCATCATTGGTTACTCACACCAGGTGCTTAAAGAGAGGTTTGCCTTGACGCCCTCTGGGAGGCACAATCTCATCCCCAGCAGGACAAGAAGCAGAAAGGGACATTCTTTGATTCCTTCTGCCATTAGGCTTTTAAACAAGAGTGACAATGTTTAGTGAGCAGTACAGTATTTCAAGTCCTGCATGCTGACACTGACCATAGATGTGAATGTTTCATAGATTGTATATGTAACTGGACAAAGTGACCTTGACATCACCCATTAGTTTGTGAAGGGCTGTTTTGAGGCCAATCGGGATGTCACTTCCTGGACAGCATATTGAATAAATAGAAGATATGAAGGTCAGAATTGGTCCAACTTCACTAGCAAGCTGTTGCTGTAAGCGACATGTCCATCAAACCCAATCACAGCACTGATTTGTTGATTGTTTGCTGTAATATCTTAATAATGGAGCAAAAAGTTGAAGATGGACCATCATGTTACTTATTAGAGGGTCCAAATAAAATGTTTGAGACCATGATGACCCATGAAAAAAATGTATTCGCTTAGTATTTTCAGATAGAATCACATGTATCTCAATGGGAAAAAAGCTTTTTGGAGCTGGATGACCGGTTCCCCAGTGGCCAAACGATGGTATTACAACTTAAAGTTACTTCCACATTGGCCTCATTGAACAGCCTCGGTCTTGCCCCTTGGTCTAAACGTAATAAAGCAGAAGACTGCAGGGCATAAACCATTTAGTGCAACATCCATCTGAACTGCCCAGAAAAATAAACATCTCTCACTTGGATACTTGGGATTATCAACTGGCCCACTGGTGATGTTGTGTAGTTTTCTATGTTTTGTTGTTTTCATTCGGTGGCAACATTGTCTTGTGGTAACCAGGAGCAGATGCTTTGCTTCTACTCAGCTGTGTCACCGAAGACATCCTGTCCATGCTCAAATTCTGCACTTGACGTCTTCTTGTAGATGTCCTTGATGTCGCTGCAGGTCGTCTTAAAGTGAGTTGTGGCATCATATCAACGGGAGATGAAGATCTGGCTTTCAGTGCCCCAGTCAGATGGTTCATGAAGGTCGCTGATGCTGACAAACTTCTGATCGATTGGCTGATGTAGGTCCAGGGCAGGCTGGATTTCTTTCTCGGGGTGGTTCGTCTCCACCGTGGTGCTGACGATGGTGATGCATTTACCTTTTTCTGCCACATTGTGAGCAAAGGAGATCATACAAACATAAATGTCATTTTTCCTGTTAACCTGATTCTGAGGGATAATGATTTAGCAAAAGCTGAATTCGTTTGTGTTGGCAATGGGGTGACTCAGGATGCAGATCCGAGTGATCTGGCTACTTGTCCTTCAGACTTGACTCCCACCACCTTCCCGTTCTCTACAATGATCTCTTCTATGGGCTTATTCAACATGCATATCCCCCCGTAGACAGCAGGCCACAGGCAAAGCCCTGTGACAGCTCTCCTAGGCCGTACAGCAGGTACAGGTATGGGCTCTTTCCATATCTGGCCAGAGAGACACTGTAAAGCTTTACCCTTTGTATTGCGTCAGCACATGGTCTATCCAGGTACCGTATTTTCCGCACTATAAGGTGCACCGGATTATAAGGCGCACCCTCCAAAAATGACACATTTTTAAATTTTTTCCATACGTAAGGCGCACCGGATTATAAGGCGCACTGTCATATTTGGACAAAATTGACGGCGTTTAGGTGCACCTTATAGTGCGGAAATGACGGTACTTGTCTGTGCTGTAGAGAGTGAGGGAATGGCCAGTGAAGTCCACAACGTCCTGACCAAGGCTGAACTTCTTAAAAATTTTCCTCATCGTTGTCTTTCTGGGATCAACTCCCTCCATAGTTTTGGGATCATTCTCTTCAAAGTTGGCAAAGACCAAAAACTTTCTGAAGCGCAGCTTCAGAAAGGATCAATGTCTTTAATTGTCCCAAAGATGCCATCACAACTCACTGGCCACATTAACTCAAGAAGAATAAAGATGGCTTTAAAGGCTTTTTTCTCTGAGGAAAAATACACCCCTTTGTCTTCTGAGCAAACTTCTTATGACCTGTCTGTTACATACGTGTCTTACACAATGCCCTGATCCTTTGACCATCAAAGGATCAAAGTCGGTGTCAATCTTATCCTGATAAACAGTGTGGACATGCGGAAAAAAGGTTCCCCCCTACCTCTCAATGTGTTAAGTAAATATTAAATAATGACTTAAACATACAAGAGTTGCCTCAGATGGAAGCTATGGTTGTAAAATAAAAAATACAATGGACAAAAATGAACAAAATAATCAGTAAAATGATCAAAAATCAACATACAGATTGTATTTGTGGTTTCATATGTGGAACAGACACAGGAAACAGCTGGAGTTAAAACTCCTCACCTGTTCACCTCTGCTCTGTCATATTCATTTTTATTTTCTATATCTCGTTATTTCGCTTTTTCCTGATCTTCCATGAAGTAGCCCCAAATAAAAAGGCAGTAATGGGTTCATATTTAACCCTGTTGTTGACACTATAATTAATATCCTTATATTCCATTTGCTGCTGGTTTAACTATTCCCTTTAATGATGCAATGTCTGTTTTCCTGTTTGGTCTGCGAACTATAAAACACTCCTAAACGTCAACTAGAAAACTGTCAATCTGTTAAGAGACTGCGTGGGATTGCTGAGTCAAAATAGCTGAACTTGCTAAAAAAGTGCAAAAATTACATTAACTGTCCAGTGGAGTAGTAATCAAAGGCGTTGTCGTTGCCATGATAACCACACATTCCATTAGAGTTCTCCATTTACTCTCCATTTGAAAAAAAATTTGTCAAAAAACCTTATTTTAAAAATGATCAAGGTTATAATTCTGAAAAGCAATATTAGCGATGTCCTGAATAAGATGAACAATGATTGATCTGCTCTGAGATTGTGAAAAACACATTTGTGCATTTTACAGGGAAAAAAAAAAAATACACCCAAGAGGTCTGTACGAACCCACTTAAAACATATTTTGTATGCATTTTAAAAGTATCGAGCTATTTAGCAGCCACACCCTCTGAACATGTGTGACAGTCAGGCTAGAGGTAGGCTCCAAGGAAAAAAGGTTACGAGCCACTGCCCTAAACAATAAGGGCCTGTGTCCACAGGGGGAGTGTTTAGCACTGGGGTCTTGTTTCCATTAAAATCCTCCAGAACTCAGTGCCCTCGGCCATAAAACCCCCATCAGTGCAAGGGATTTTTGATTTTTTTAACAGTCTGAGTCATTTTATTTAAAATTGTTTGATGTTTTTAATGCATCAAATTCAATTGTTTTGTCATTTTTTAGTTTTTATGTAAAGCACACTGAGCTACTGCTGTGTATGAAATATGCTATTCAAATAAAATTACCTTGCTATGTCAATCACTAACCAATCAAAATGCAGAAGGGGCAGGACATAAGAAGTAAACAGTGTAAATGTCTCTGTGCTGTGACAGAAACTCACTGATCCTCCTGTTAATGATCCAACACTGAAGCATTTCCAGGGTTGTTCCACTACATCCACCACAATTTGGAAACGTTACTGTGGGTGAACAACATCTTGGGTTTCAATTTTAATCACCATCTTCTCAACTGGAAAATCTAAACCAATGTTTTGTGAGCAAAAAATAGTAGCATTTCAAAAGATGTAACTTTCAGGAGACACGCAGTCAACCTGTCAAAGGATGAGGGACCTGCACAGAACCACAGCAATGCAAAACCCTGGGCAGTAACGCTGAGAATGTAATGCTGAGGACGTTATGCTGAGGGAGCTGCAGAAACTAAAAAAGCTCTCTGTGGACACAGGCCCTAAGGCTAAATCCTATATCAAACACATTATTGTTCCCTATAAACCAATCAGAGCTCTTCGCTCTCAGAGTGCAGGTTCCTAGAATCTCTAAAACTAGACTGGGAGGCAGAGTCTTCACTTACCAAGCTCCTCTCATGTGGAACCAATTCCCAGTCTGGGTCTGGGATGCAGACACACTCTGCATCTTTAAAATTTGACCTAAACCTGTCTGTGTCTACTCGCTTGTCTCTCCTCTGTCCGCTAATGCCAGGCAGTCAAGGCAGATGTCCTCCTACTCACAGCCCTGGTTCTGCTGGAGGTTAATAAATACAATAAGTAAATGCTCCACCCAATAAAAAGGCTACTCAACCCATTTTGTTTCCAGAGCCTCGGTTTGGGAAAACAGCTCTAGCTGACAATGATTCATCCAAAAATACCGTCTGACGTCATATAATACAGGAAAATGTAGAAACTCTTCACACTCTGTGTTTAACATCTGACCAGAGACAAATGAAAACAAATCATGAAAGTTCTTGATTCAAAAACCAATTTTAAAAAATCCCTGCTTTTCAGACTTAAGTTTCCATGTGGTTTCTCATCTGTGATGCTCTCGATCCAAAAAACAAAAGACTTGAGGCTGGATGGAAAACGAGACACTGCACGATACAGACCATGTTCATGTCAGGATAAATCCTCACGATTATTTTATCGTGATTCAAAGCTGAAGAAAACAGACAATTATTTCTGCTTTTAATTCATTAGTATAATATGAAAAACATTTTCTCTGATGTGATGATTCTTAAAAATTTAGATTTATGTGGATTCTTTTATCATTTTAATTGAATGTCATCAAAATAAATCAAATGAACTTTTGGACAAAACAAACATGTTTATCTGGATAAATTGTCATCATCATGAAATATCAGGATAATTACAGATTTATGTCCACCTCTTTGTTCACTGGTCGCTAAAGCTGGCGGTCCATGGGAAAGCATTCTTCTGCTTCCGTCTCTTCGTGCTGACCTCAGCAACGTTGGCAACAGAGGGGGCGGAGCTTTGTATTCCGTCTCCACAGCTGTGTTTCTTGAGCTGCCTGGAGTCGGAGAAGCCCTGTCCACAGCGTTCACAGGAGTACAGTTTGACGCCGGTGTGGATCTGCATGTGGGACTTCAGCTGGTTGGACTGACGGAAACGCCGGCTGCACACGTCGCACTCGTACGGCTTCTCTCCGGTGTGGATGAGCAGGTGGCGGTGGTAGTTCTGGGACGTCCGGAATGCCTTATCACACTGGGAACACTGAGGATGGAGTAAAAACATCAAGAACGGACATGGTGTCTGTACGATTTCTTGTTAAAAAGGAAACCAGAGGATGATGAAGAATTAAAGGTTTGTGTGGGCAGTCTATGATCTGGGGTTGCTGCAATAGGTCCGGTCTAGATTCAGCAACATTATGAGGTCAGCTGACTACCTGAATATACTGAATGACCAGGTTATTCCATCATATATTATAACATCAGATTGTAAGATGACAATGTCAGGATTCATGAGGCTCATTTTGTCAAAGAGTGGTTCAGGGAGATGAGACATCATTTAACACATGGATTGTCCTCCACTGAGTCCAGACTGTAAACCAACTTAATCGATGGGATGTGTGGAGAAGACTGCACAGTGTCCAACTCTCCATCATCAATACAAGATCCAAACAAGAGAAAAATTAATGCAACTCTGGATGGAAATAAATGTTGTGACATTGCATTGCAGAAGCTTATTGAAACAATGACAGAGTGAATGTGTGATATAATCAACGCCAAGGGCCTCCAACCAAATATTAGAGTGTGACATTTTTTTGTCCAGACAGTGTATAACATATTTACCTTGTATGGTTTAACTCCTGTGTGCAGCAGCTGGTGCTGGCGGAGTTGCGACCCCAGCAGGAAACCCTTGTGGCAGATGCTGCAGACATAAGGCCTCTCTCCACTGTGCTGCCTCATGTGGTACAGGTACAGGTGGCGCAGGTGGAACGACTTGTCGCAGGACAGGCAGGTGAACTCCTTGTTCTCTGCGTGGATCTTTTCATGTGTCCTCAGGGTGCTGCTGCTGGTAAAGCTCTTCAGGCAGATCTTACAGCTGAATGGTTTGATCCCAGTCCCTTTACGTCTGGCTCTTCCTCCACCTCCAGCACCATCCTTTGCCTCATCTTTGTCGCTGTGGACGAGCTGCTGGTGCTTCTGCAGCTGACAGTTGTAGAAAAACGTCTTCCCACACAGGTCACACATGAACGACTTCTCCACACCGTGAACCAGCATGTGGGACTTCAGAGCCCAGGTACCGGAGAAGCCCTCTCCACATTTATCACACCTGAAATGGAGACGTCAAAGGTCAGATATTTTTAGTCTTTTACATTGTCTTTGTCTCTTTATCCCCGTACCCCCTGACTCTGGCTGTGTAACTAAATGTAGACATACTTGAAAGGCTTCTCCCCATTGTGGAGCCTCATGTGTCTCTGGAAGTTGTACTTGAGCCCAAAGCTGAGTCCACAGGTCTGACACATGAAGGGCTTTTCTCCGGAGTGGACGACGCGGTGCTGCAGCAGACCCATCTTACACTTGAAGGCCTTATCACATTCGCTGCAGGCGTATGGCCGCTCGTCCGAGTGCGACCTCTTGTGGACACGCAGGTTACTGGCAGTGGAGAAACGTTTTCCGCAGGCCTGACACGGGAACGGCCGCGCTCCAGTGTGGACCGTCTGGTGTTCCCGTAGACTCTTCTTCCGGGTAAAGCCTTTTCCACAGACGTCGCACATGAATGGTTTCACCTTGGCGTGAGACACCTCATGGTACCTAAAGAACGGTTATTGAAAACTGCATTAAAACAAAAAATACAAATGAACTGAAGCCTCAGATTAAAAGCATAAGAATTTGAAGCACTGTCCTTGAACGTTCACGGCAAAATCAAAACACTGACACTGAAGAACAACTCAACTAAACCCAGTCAATTAATCAAAACAGACCCAAAGTTTTTTAAATAAAATCAGAGGATACTACCTTTCAACAAACCTCTAATGTGTCTAACTGTCCACTAGGTGTTTTTCTGCTGAAAGTGTCTTAATTGGGCTGAACTGATGCTTCCTCATTTTTGTTTGAGGACAGAGTTAAACTCGGGATATGGTTAAAATGATGGCAAGAGTAAGTCAATGTTCATGTCGGGTTAAAGTGTCACTAAACTTTGAGCAGCTGGAGGAGACTTCAAGTTCTTATTCTGTCACAAACAGTCAAGTATGAAAACTGCAGGACAATAAAACAACTAAGTATTTACATTTTTGAGTCAATAAATTGTAAGCTGAACTCATTTAACATGGATCGACTGTCCTGCAGTCTGACGAGTTCACATCTGACATCCTGGACTGGAAGTCATGGACGCCGTGTGCTGTGAGCTAAAGAGCAGAGGGAGCATCCGGCCTGGGATCAGCATCTGTGATGGTACGGGGGTGCATTAGTCCACATGACATGGGTAACCTGTACATTAGCGAAGGCAGTATTAATACTCAACAATATCTACAGGGGTGACACAGGTGGGTAGCACTTGTGCCTCACAGGTAGAAGGTCCTGGGCTTGATCCCAATGCCGGCCAGCGGGTCTTTCTGTGTGGACTTTGCATGTTCTCCCCATGTCTGCGTGAGTTCTCCATGAGAACTCTGGCGTCTTCCCACAACCAAAAACATGCACTAGGGGTTAGGTGAATTGGTCACTCTAAATTATCCGTAGGTATGAATGTGAGTATGAATGGTTGTCTGTCTCTATATGTCAGCGTTGTGATGAACTAGTGACTCATCCAGGGTGTACTTTGCCCTAAATCAGCTGGGATAGGCTACAGTGCCTATCCCTGGCAAGGATAAAGGGGCAGAAAATGCATGGAGTAACAACAGGTGGTTCAACATATGATGCCAAGTACACGTCATCTTTTTCAGTCAAGGCCTTGTATATTTCACCCAGACAATGTCAAACCACATGGGTACGTATTCCAACAGAAGCCTCCATAGAAAAAGAGTCCTGGTGCTGAACTGGCCTTATGCAGTCCTGACTTGATGATAATGTTTGGACTATTATGAAATGTAAAATATGACAAAGCAGACCCTGAACTTCTGACCAGCTGAAATCCTACATCAACAAGAATGGAATCCCATTGTTTCTGCTCAGCGTTTCTGAAAACAGGGTTCCGGTATCTAAATGAATCTAAATAAACCCAAACTCAAAGTTTGGATGAAGTTACACCAATCCGTAGACTGACCTGAGTGCAGCAGCAGAGGTGAAGGTGCGTTCACAGTCGTCACATTTCAGCGGGCTTTTCTGCAGCTGGTGTTTGATTTGGTGGCATCGCAGTTGCCTTAGCGTCCTGAACTTGCGGTCACACTGATCGCAGGTCAGCATGTGGTCGGGGTCGCGGTCCCGGGCCTCACTCAGCCGGTGGGACAGCATGTGTTTGTCCAGCGTCTCGGCGCGGTAGAAGCCTTTGTCGCAGGACGTGCAGGGGAAGGGCTTGAGGTGACAGGACACGTGTTTCATCAGGTGGTGTTTCTGATGGAAGCCTTTGTTACAGAGCTCGCAGAAGAAACGCTTGTCTTTATACAGCTCCCTCCTTCTCCTCCGTCTGCGCTCCAAGATGTCCCCATCGTCTGCAGTGTCCCCGACAAGAGCTAAGGACAGAGACATAACAAGACTGCTTGTCATCATGGTCATCAATTTCATCTTTTTGTGTGTTTTCATAATTATCCATTGAAAAGGTGGATGTTGGTTTTATGACATCATGTCTGTGTTTTCATACTTGTCAACAAAACAGACTGAAAATGGACAGGTTGTTTTCCTTGACTCAAAGCTCTCCATTTCGTCAACTTTTTGGGACAGATGCTGCTACTGCTTGTAAAGAACCACAATGGGCTCCATTTTCCGAATGGCACAGTGTTGCAAGATGTGAAAGTGCACTCTTGTCCCCCAGGGCAAATGCCCATTGTCCACCACATAGCCACTTCACTGACACTGCAAACGATTTATGCTCTCGAGGGTGTGTTGGGATTAAAATTCGACCGGCAATGGGCGGGTTGATATCTCCTGTAGAAAAACACAGCTGTGCTTGTTGGCTTGGAAAGTCCGGTTCATTTGGGGAGGTGCAATCGAGCGCTGGTGCAGATCAAAGAAGCGAACTCTGGTCTGCCTAAAAATGTAGGTCTTGGTCCAATTCAGGTGAACCAAATGCAAGAAGTGGACTACAAACCAGGGCAATGTGGGTAAACACAACTAAACAAATAGCAGCATGACAGCCAGGAGAAACGGCCAGATGTAGAGTGAAGACAAGGTAAAAACTCAATATGGTAAGACAAAAATATACTGTATGACACCTGCTGGTAAGCACTCACAAGAACAAGAAAAGAACAAGATTCTTGGGTTTGAAGAACTAGATGTGATTCTTGGCACATGACCAACAAGCAGGAGAATACGCTATTCAAAAGGTTCCTTTCGTTTGACAAAGTGCATTGTGGCAGAAGATTCAGACCTGCTCAATGTTATAACCATAATCGAACCGAGTCTCCCGGACTATTAAGTTTGAAAAGAAACTGTTATGATAACAAGTATCTTACACTCCTGTCAGGCCAAGCTACCAACCCAGGTCAGACACGACTTGATTTCTAAAGGGTTAGCTCAGATTAGTGGACCCCGCTTGGTGACCCGGGTTGATTACGGTGTGAAAGGCAGCAACCTTGTTGACTTTTATTTTTGTTTTTGGGCTGGTGTTCAGTCATGACACTGGGTTGATCATGTAGCTGCTACTGCTGTCCCTGGACTGCCTCTGCCTCCACTGGCAGCTCTTTTTTTTTGCAGTCACACTGTGACGTAACACGTTTGTCCACTCGGTCAGTGGTATTTGAATGATGGAAAATAGAAAGAGCAAGTTAGGCGCAGAGAAGGCAAAAATTTAAAAGAGGAAAACTCCGGAATCAGACGCAGCCAAATGTTTTAAAATTGGCAACTTTTTCACAAAAATGAGCTCACAGTTTCAAACAACAAATGAGGGCGATGAAACGGGCAAAACAAGATGTTGAACCTTGTCTGCAAACCACCGTTCACGTTAAGTAATTTGAAGTGTCTGCAGTTCCAGACCCGGAACTTTTATAAACCACGCTGTAGGTCCGGCAATTCCTGTGAGCGTGTACTGTAATGCGAATGCCGGTGTGTACTACAAAACTAGGAAATCTTCTCAGGTTAACGGCAGATTGCATAGTCGTGTAGCAGAATCACATTGAGCCCTTAACTCAGAGATCATGGGTTCGAATCCTCTGCAAGACATTTTCTTTTTTTTTTTCTTATTTTGTTTATTTCCACTGTGAGCCCGTGAGTTGTTCATGTATATGATTTTAATAATAATAGCTTGTGATCTAAAGTGGGCCGTTTGAGGCATAAAACTCCAGGGCTGAAAATAATTCAATTCAATCCAATTTTATTTGTATAGCACCAATCAATAATCGACGATTTTCTCTAGGCGCTTCACAATTCAAGGCCGAGACCTCAAGACTACACAGTACACAGGGAATAAACCCAACAGGACATCTGTCTTGATTGGTTGGGGTTAGTGGACAGAGGAGAGACAAAAGAGTAGAGATAGAACAACAAACAACACAGACACTGGACCAGTCCACAATCAGCAAATGTACAACAAGGACGTCAAGAGACCTAGAACAGGGAAGAGGGAGGAAGCACAAAACTACAGGGAAGACGCAAGTTAGTATTGCAGCATTGCAAAAATAAAAAAATAAGAAAGGGGGGTAGAGAGGGACAGAGAGGCAACTAGAGAGAAGGTGAGAGATGGCGAGAGAAAAAGAAGATGGAGAGAGAAGATGCAGAGGGAGAGAGAGGGATGATGGGAGAGAGAAAGTGAAGTAAGTCCCACTCCAGCCCTGACGACACGCACTGCCCAAGAGGCCACAATCTCAATCACTGCCAGTAAAGATCGCCTACATTAAACCTGCTTCCTCCATGTGAATCCTACCTGTCTGACCGCTGTTGGTTGTCGTCTCCTCAGGTGTCACATCATCTGCTTCCACCTTCACCTTTGACAACAAATGAACAAAATTATCAAGAAAATTAAAAAGAACCAACTAAATGGCCAAAAATGAACATCTAAAACCAACAATAATAATCTAGATCTACCTGTATGACTTGTTCTGGGCCCACTGTGGGTTCGTCCTGTCCACCATCCCTGAATGGCTGGTCAGTGACAGGAAGTGAAGGCAGGTCATCAGGCTCCGCCTCCAGCTCCACCTCATTCTCAATTGGATGCACACATTCTGACACAGCAGAGGAAGCCAATTGGTGAGTTTTCTCCAACAGTGTCTGGACATCCTGAGTGCTCTGGTCTCCGATTGGCTGGCTGATGAGGACGACGGGGACCTGATGGCTGCTGATTGTTCGACGTGTGGAAGGTTTGGAGGGCGACTGGTTCACAGATGGAGTAGATCTGTCTATTAAATCCAGTTTAAAAACAAAAAACACAAATTGTTGGCGTAGTAGTGCGTTTTCTAAAATAAAGTCACATGGAGTCGTCAAACAGAAAATAGTTTATACAACCAGTCAAAAGTTTAGACAGAGTCTCCTTCAATGTTTTTTTCTTTATCTCTATTATTTTAAACATTCATTTCATACAAACTGTTAAGGAAAATGTATGGAATTATGTAGTAAGTACAAAGTGTTTCAGATTGTCCAACACAGACACTGATGACATCACACACCAGGTGGTCGAATGCTTTTCAGTTCACAGGTGTGTCTGGTTACCGGGTCCTTTCTTGTCTTCTTAATGTATCTTAAACCATCAGTTGTCTTGTACAGAGGAAGGATGGACAGTGTCAATAGACCTATTAGTTCTACTACAACTACTGTACAAATCCATATTATGACAGAAAAGACAGAACATCAATACTTTAAGACATGAAGGTCAGTCAATCACAACTTTCAATGTGATGAACTATGATGAAACTGTCTCTGATGACGACCGTCCCAGAAAACATAGACCGCAGGAGACTTTTAGACTCCTCGTCTCTCTGCTGCCTTGTCTTTGAAATCAACCCACTGCCTCGTCTCTTAAACCGACCCTCTGACTCATCTCTCTAACACCTCGTCTTTTAAACCGACCTGCTGCCTTGTCTTTCTGCTGTTTGCTGCTCCTCCTCACTGCAGAGATCTGCTGGTCCTTCAGCTTCACCTCGGCCTCCAGTCGACCCACTTTGGTGTTCAGAGCTTCTTTGTCCTTCAGCGACGTCAGATACAGCTCCTTGAAAACGCTGCAGAGTTTCCGAACGGCCTCTCTGAAGACCAGCTCCAGCACCGACGCCAGCTCCACCTGAAGTCACAGCAGAGGAAGAACTTTACTTTACACAAATCTGACCAAAAAACTTAGAATTGTTAAATGTTTTCATGTTACATGTCAAAACATACACGCAAAAGCAGATACTGCAAAATAATGTGAACTTATCAAAGTACACCAGATTTTAATCTAAGTAAAGGGAGGTCATCAATGAAAGCACTGCGCTGGTTTATATTTTATTATGGACGGATGTATGTTGTTCTTGTCCTCTGGGTTGATATTGTGATTGTAATGATTTTATTTAAGTACAAATGCATCCATATCTTGTTATTCTTTTTCCAGTCTGGTAGATTTTTATACTTTTGCACCTTTTACTATATTTGTTGCCTTGTTTTGACGTGGTTCACATTGTTTAAGGCTTGTTAAGAGTTTTCACCCAGACCTGTTTAGCTGTAAAATAAATAATAGTTTGATATTTTTATGAAAATGACTGGCATCAAATGATTATGGTGGGAACAGTCTCTTCATCGCTCACTTTTTAACTTGGTTCAGGTCAACATAAAACTGTGTAAAGCATCATTTCATTTAACTCTGTTGGTGGAAATTCGTGGAGATGAATTTGAATTTTTCAAATTATTTTGTGATTGTTCTCTAGCCATGAAAACTGGTAACGAAGTGTGTTTTTCAAAAAGTTTTAAAATGTTTGCGTTTCATCCATATACATTCTATTTTGACTGTGTGAACTGATTTTATTACACTTGTACTCTTAACTACAAAATTTGTACCATAGACTTCCATTATAAACACATTTTTGATACCCCCTTTAAATTAAAGTTAAAAATTATTTTGCATATAATTCTCTATTTCGCTGCAGTAAATTTGAATTTTTGTAAAATGAGGTCAATCACAAAATGTCCCAATTTTACCCCCCCC
>JAQQAE010008074.1:0-15442 GCA_029823295.1 Pseudamia nigra | reverse complement strand
CACACACACACAGGATAACACCATGATAGATTCTATCAAACCACAAAGTTTGATCTGGACATGGACAATATTCAAGATGTAGTGATCCAGAATTCTTATATTTACGGGGGATTGAGGAAAAATAGCTACTTTAAGCTGGTAAATAAAGCTATAGATATGAAACTGTGGAAAGTGGAAAGTCTGCTGATTCAGTAATGTGCCCACAGATTTGATCTGTCTTCAACATTTACAGAGCTAGAGCCGGAAGAAAACCGCCATTGTGGAAATATTAGTTTTTGCAAATAACTATTGAGCTAATAATGATATGTGATTCCAAATGCTACTGGTAGGTTTTCAAGGTCGAAGAATCCAATTATGATGGTCAAACATATTTAAGAATATTACTTCTAGGTGCAATGACATTATGGGGGAAATGTTGAAATGATAATGGTAGGCTTTCACTATGAAGAGAATGAGCTGACTTGGCTTGTGCTCTGTGCTCCCTGAATGCGTTCTAGTTTTTGGCTATGCATGAAATCGTTCAGTGTTTTTACACAGACAACTACATTAAGTTTCAATTTGTACAATGGCCAACTCAGAATTAATGTAGTTAGGCACAGATGAGGGAAAAAACAGGTTGGTGACAATTGCCTTTGCTCCAAGTGTAAATTAGAGCCAACGCCTATAAATGTGATGCTACTGATATATATAGCACTGTGATTTGGACATAGTTAAACGCAGCGCTTAACTGATGTAATTTGCTGAACAGCTGCAGCATGGATTTAAATAAGATCAAGCATCAATTTGTGTGTATCAACAAGCGGTCTGGAGAACAAATATCACTAACCAGCCCAATTTTCAAATATTAAACTCCCTGTCCCGTTGCCTCATTCCCCTCTAAGGTGTCCTGCCTTTTCGACTCATAAATATGGAAGGCAAAAGATGATGAGATTCACGGACAAGAAAGGAATCAAAATCTATTGTTGCGTGTCCTTTTCCCCGTGTAAAGTTTGGATTAAATGTCACACATTAGCATGTGAACTTTTAAATGAGCTTGTTTGCTCTCCGCAGTGTGAGGCATGTAAATACCCTTCTTGAGTATGGAATGGGGATTACTTGAACGGGGGTCCATAAGAATTGGGAAAGGTAGGGACATATTTGAGTGTTGCACAAGCAATTAGGCTACAGCAAGGGACTGGAGTGCCAAACAGCTCTATTGACTGGTTGTGTCTCGCTGGTGCTCCTCACCTGAAGTGGCAGATAGTGGCAGATGGGAAAGCTCCCTGACGGCTTTGGCTTCTGGTGATTTGAGGAAAGCAGATGATTGACAGGCACTCCCAAAATGCGGTGATTGACACACACTGTCAAAATGAATTTACTCACAGGTGAATTTAGGCTGGAAAATAATGTGTTTGTGGTGATATGCATTGGTACTGGCAGGCACTGTATCCTTGAAAATAAGGATCAGTGTGGGTAAAGGGGAGATCTGGATTTCTTCAAATAATAACCATGTTAATGTTGCAAAATAGAAGTGACTTCTCAAGGTATTTGACAAAACACAGTTACGTCAATGGACTGATGTTATGTAGTTAAAGCTTTCTATTCATAATATTCATTCCACAAAATGTATCCACCTGAATTCAGACAGGTCATATAACCGTTTGCACTGTAGTTTTGTAACCTGGTGTTTTGTCTTGTATGAAAAACCATCCATTGAAAATATAATGTTGTTTTTGATGAGGTGCATCAACACAAGCATGTACTGTTTTCTTGCATTCTACAGTGGGTAAAAATTTGAGTGCAAAACAAGAACAAGACCATCAAAAAGTATTCTTGAGGTTGGTTTGAAGACCAAAACTGATCTGATGTACTACAGTACTAGGGTTTCCATTTCTTAGTGTTCAGTCTGACATGGTGCAAAAAGGTTAATGCACATGCAAAAATGTTCTATACAGCTAACATGTAACATCCATGGACCGAGGCCAATCGTGTTGTGACTTCTTGGTCACTAGTTTGGAGCCAAACCCCATGAGTGACCATATTTGGGCTTCTTTAAGCAGATGCTTCTTTCAGCAACTGCCAGCAGTATTAGAACTGCAAATTATTTCCACATTGGCCTCTCTGCACAGCCCGTCCTTGCCAGCTGGTAAAATCGAAATACTTGGATATGTATATTATGTACAGTGTGTATAGAGAGAAGGAGATGCAAGCGTGTTGTTTCTCTATAGTTTGCTCTGTAATAAAAAATTATAAGAATTATATTTTAATCTCCTTTTAAAAGAAATCTTGGCAAAAACATACACAGCGTGTCAATGTACATGTGAGAGAGTGTGTCTATTCATAAATGTCTGTGTTGAGAAATACATTCAGTGATAACCAAACACCATTCTGTGTTTTCACATGTTTTCATTGACTTTGATTCTCTTTGTTTTAAAATGTGAGGCTGCTTATTTATCGACATAATTTCCTCTCAGTGAAGGGCTTGTGTCTGTAAAACACATTAAAATCATAATGCAATCTTTGCTAACCCAGGAGCAACGTTATTGTTCTATTATATTCACTGAACAACAGCATCCCAGCCTGTTTATCAATCCAATATCTCATAATGTGCTCTCTGTCTGGTCATTTTGAATATAAAAAGATCTCACAGTGTTATTGTACTATATTTCCTATATTTAGTATTAATCTCTTGTTCTGACATGCATCTCACACATCCAATATGATATTTGATTAGTTGTTGTTTTTTCATAGTCTCCAGGTGATATTGGATACACATGCAGTGCTAGTATTATGTTGGCTGTTTCATCTGGGTATAAAAATGATTTAGTGTGTACTCAGCATGCAGTGTCATTGACTAGCTTTAATTTCACTGCAAGGGTGGGCTTTATTACTCTGTACTCTGAGAACTTGTGTGTATGTGTGTATGTGTGTATGTGTGTGTGAGAGTGTTTCTTCGAATATATATTTTGTGTTTTCTTTTGCTGCTGTATTCAGCCTCCCACACCTGTGTCCACGTACATATACACTTGTGCATATCTGTCCATTTCCAACCTCTTCAGCATGTAATTACCATTCAGTGGCGGAATCGGGTAAACCAACGTGTGGAACGCCTCTCCCATCACACTCGGCCGAACCGGTGGTCCCAGTGCAAGAAAAAGAAGGGGTTCCACTTTGCTGTGACAAACCTTACTTCTGATCAAATGCTACAGAGCCATAATCATGTTTGTGCCACTGAATTCTTTAACCTTTCCATGACCCCGCTGAATGCCAGCGGCCCAATCACAGAACCTAATTGAATCTGCTCGGCGGCGCCCCCCGACTGATGAAAAAATAAAATTGGAGGTGAAAAATGAATACAGCAAAAGAGAGAGAGGGAGAGTGAGAGAGAGAGAGAGAGAGAGAGAGAGCGACAGACAGAGGGAGGTGATGCTGGTGGTAAAGGAGCAGGGCTTTATAAATACACAGATGTGCCCACAAACACATCCAGACACGTACACACAGTCACACCTTTTTCTATCCTGTAGGAGAATGGAGAGCTGGAAATGAGAGAGAGAGAGAGAAAGAGAGAGAGAGAGAGAGAGAGAGAGAGAGAGAGCAGTAGGGCCCAGGTTTCTCATTACCCCCTCAGCCCATTCGGAGGATATTTCTATAAGATAATCTGATTTATTTGCAATTTTCCTTTAAGCGGCTTAGTGTTTACCTCCAAGATTAATATTTTTTTCTGTTATTAATATCAGACTGTAATTAGGAGTGATGTGTCTTGCGCTGCACTGTTCCGTGGCCGCCAGGCAGCGAGCTGGATGAAACTCTTGTTGCGACTTTGTGATCCTGTTTCACGAGACAAAAAAAAAGAGAAAAGAGGAGGAAGTTTTAACGGAGGAAAAAGGCTGCAGGCTGGGAATGTGAAATTACAACGGCGCTGTACCTGTCTGTGTGTACGTGAGGGTGTGTGTGCAGGTCCATATGAATATGTGAGAGTGCATTTGTGTGTGCGTGTGACAGTGTGATGGTCCCCTCTGATTGATAAGGTGTCTGTGCCGGCTGCAGATTGCTCTTGCTGATTGCTTCTGAGAGCTCCAGCTGATTTATAATCAGAGCAGGATGAAGGATTGAGCTGTGGATTGCTTATCTGTTTAGCCCTCCTCACAACATAAACTGACAAATTATCATGTTGAACACACACACAAACACACACACAAATCAAAGGGGAAAAAAAATCTTAATAACACGGGCCTTCTCATTAAACACATGCGCAGACACACCATCATATAAACATAATTTCGGAGACACTCATGCGGGCCACATGAAATAGAAGCACCTGTATTTTCTAGCTTATTTTGGATGATTTCCTAAAAGAGTGCAATCAGTCTCATTTGTTTACGTTGGAGATGTCTGAATCACAGATAAGTCAAGTTAAGTTCCAATTAACTTGTGTGATGCATTTGGTTGATACCTCATTATGTTTGTGGCACTGATTAGCTCCACACTGAGGAGGGATTATGCTCGTATTCAAGGGAGAGGGCATCAATTTTCTGCATTTTTTTAGAATTATACAGGGCATCTTCCAACTTTAAAATACCTTCAGAGGTCCTAAATTCAGTCCTATAAACATAAGGACTTGAAAACCATTAAAAAGTCTTAGATTTGAGTTTGTCAGGTCATCATTTCCATGCACATTCAATCTAGTGTTCACATAAAGCTGCAGCTGCACCTAATGTTTGTTTTTATTGCTCTTATTTATTGGAAACTGTTGAGTTGTTCAGTTTGTGGAATGTTTTGCTCACCTTCTGGCCATTTCATTATTATTTTGGTAATTGTTGTTCATTTTTGTGATTTTTTTTCTCTTCTGTTTTGTTCATTATTTGTGTTGGTTTGGTTTTGAATCTTTTTTTGTGAATATGTGGATCATTTTTGTCATTTGTGTTTGTGCTCTGAGCTTGTTAGTTGTTGTTTCTCTACGTGTTATTCTTCACAGATATGTGATCCGACTTTTTCCATATTTAGATTTTTTTGGTTTCATGAAAGCGAGTTAAGCTCTCAACGTTTGTCAGTAATTGTTGTATTTGTTAATATTGTGTAATATTTTGTTCCATTCTTGTTACATTTTTGGATTATTTTGTTTGTTTGTTTTTGTTTATTTGTGGATTATTTTAGTCATTTTTGGTAGTTTTGTTTATTTTTTTCACTTTTGTTGAATTTTTTCACTATGTGGTTATTGTTTATTGTAATCATTCATTTGTTTCCTTTTTCTTTTACATGTTTATTCACTTTGTAGATTTTTGTACTTATTTTCTCTTTTTGTTTTTTCTCTCTTTTTGGGGGGATTTTGCCTTTATTGAAAGGCATTATGAAGACAGCGAGGAAAGGCAAGGCACCCTACTTATTTTGTTCATTTTAACAACAAGGATGTAATACAGTATTATAGAATGATATCTTATCGTTTATAGTATATGTACAGTATGGAGGGATTAATTTACATTCACAGAATATAGATATTATGAATTTAATGTGCCCAAATCAGTCTTAAATTTGATGAAAAATGAACTGTTATAGATCTTGAAAAGTGTGACATTTAAGCATGCTGGTATGTTCATGTACATAACTCGGCTTATCCAGCAACATACACATCACATATAATTACTGTATGAGGGGAATACCCCAGTCTCCTCATGTCTATCCCCCTTCTTGACTTCTTGTTCACTGTAGAATTCATTTTAGGACATCGTCACTTTAAAAGTACAACCCTGCCTGGCTCTGTCATTTTAGCACCATATAAGTCAGACTGGGAGCTCAGATCCTCAGAAGGCGCTCTTGTAGCTGCTCTAAAGTGAAAGGTCCCACATCTTTACCCTTACTGTAAATGTAGATCTGAGATGCTTAGATGTGTCCATTAAATATTTCTGTACAATGTAGACAAAATAAAGTGTGTTGGTTTGAGGAAGTCTTTGTAACTCTGCCCCACAAACACACACTGACTCCACTGTGACGTGTTGTATCCACTTAGTTTGATCAGAAATCACTGATTGGCTGGATCACGCCATCCCCAAAACAGCTTGGGATCATATTCTATCACAAGGCCACTGTAAACACAGAATAATACACTTTTCTTGCACAGTTTTCTAAAAACCAATTTCCAGGGGCAGTGTTAAGTGTTGCTTGACTATGATTTGTTGGTATGAGGCGCCACAGACAGCTGCCGCGTCATTTTGGTGTGCTTCAATATGAGTGCACCTTAATGTCAAGTAAAATGCTTTGTATGTGTATGCATACTTGGCAATTAAAGAACATTCTGATTCTGATTCTGATAAAATTTGAATGCTTAAATTCCAATTTAGTTCAAAGAGAAAAAACAAAAGGCATCTCAGTTTCACAGTATGGGATCTTTAAGGCTCACCATGAAGGTTTGCTCACCTTTGCCATGAATCAGTGATATACATGTAAGTCAAAAATCAGTAACTTATTTGAAATTAATTTCTAAAACCAATGTCCTCTGTGTGACATCCTCCTTTGTTACTTTCATCCATTTATTTTATTGCTTTTTTTATTTGGTTTTATTTATGCCTTTTCATAATATCTAGTCTTTACTTATTCTGGTTTTTATAGTTTTTGCTCTTATTTATGTCTTACGTCTTATGTTTTATTGCTTTCATTCTTTCATTTGTATTGCTTCTGCATTCTCCTGTTTTTATCTTGCTGTTTTGACATTTCCCGATCTTCTGTGTCTTTTGTCTTTATCTTAACTATATATTAATGTTGTCATTCTTTTCTTTAGTCTTTCTGTTTAGCACATGCTTTACCTCTCGAGTTTCCCACTTTTTCTTTGTCTGTCATAGCTAGTTGTACACCGTTGTTTTTAAAGGTGCTATATAAGTTGAGTTATTCCTTTTCTAACACTTCTGATTGTGCTTAAGACATACAGTTTAACCGTAGTGAATGTTTGTTGTTTTCAGTAAAGAGGCAGGCATATTATGTGAGACTAATTTCACCTGGCAATCCCGAATACAAGCCAGCAGGCTTAAATGCTGACAGGTTTAGTATGCCCTATGGCACTGTGACAGCTTTGTGTGTGTTGTTGTGAGTGTGTACTTCCCTCTGTCTGCCTCTTTCTGTCTTTCCGTTTCTACCTGTCCGTCTGATTATCTATTACCTTCTCTCTTTTCTCCACAGTTGTTTGTAAATTCACAGTGACAGAATCACAAAAGAAGCACAAAAACACAAAGTACAGGAGCACTTGGCATACAGATGCACATGCAGACACACACACACACGCGCACACACACACTGACGAATGGCAGCAATTAGATGAGGAAACCAAGCATGTGAGGACAGAGGAGCGCTGAGGGGCTGCAACTGCTGTATGGAACGTGTGCATGTGAGCTTGTTGTATGTGTTTGTGTGTATTTGGGGGGGTTTTTATCCTCCTAATGCACCATCCATCTGTCTAAATATCAACACTATCTCATATGTCACTGGACAGTGACTGTGGAGGGGTGCATTTGGTTGTGAGGCGTTAACATTTGCAATCTTGGACCAAATAAGAAAAAGACCGGGTTACAACATTATCACTTTTCAAAAACTAATTGCTCTGGGGAACAACGCTGGAACAGAAACGCTTGTGTATTTGGCAGCAGCCGCTCTCTTGTACAAAAAACATTAAGGAGACAATGCAAGCAGACAAGAGTAGAAATGCTTGCAATTTATTTTTTCTCTTGCTCTGGTTGTGTGTCAACCTGCTGAGCTGTTTAGCCCACTGACACTGAGACCTTGAACTCTTTGAGCTCTTCTAATCATTTCCTACTGGAAGAAGACCTTTTCACACCAGTCAGAACAGCAGTCACTTCTCACTTTCCATTTTAACATGCATCTTCAGAGCAGCCTCACTACTCAGAATCAGTCACATCTCTATTTATTTTAGCTGCTATCTTGTAGTAAATCTCTGCATCTTTTTGAGGGCTTCAGTGCCTTTTAGTAACTTTTAATGGGCCTCCGGTCTTAACTGATTTTCCGTTCATTTAATCTTTTCACAGAGCTCCTCACAGCAGCCTCCTTTCAAACAATCACTCGCATCATCCTCTATTTCCATTGATACCTTTAACAAAAATCTGCATCTTTTCTACACTTCCCTCACTTTTCTAACACAGGAGTCTGCAGCCTGTGGCTCCAGGGCCACACGTGGCTCTTCAGCCCTTCTCCAGTGGCTGTCCATAATCTATTACAATGAATCAAAATGAACAAAATATGACAAAATCAACATGAAGACAAAAAAATGTACAAAAACTGAACAAAAATGAAAACAAAACTGATGCATATAATCTACAGATTGAACAAAATCATCAAGGGAATGAACAATATAATGAATTAAATGATCAAAAATGGAAAGAAAACTAAGAAAATGAACAAAAACAAGCAGAATTATGAAAATCAACAAAATTTAACATAAATAATCCAGGAGGTGACTAAAATTCCCAAAAATGAATAAAATAGATAAACTAACAAAAATGACTAAAAAGAATCAATATATGGAACAAAATGAACAAAATAACCAAGGAAACCAACATACAAAGGCAAAATTATTAACAAAATCACAAAAGAAAAAACCTTTCTTCTTCAGTAAGACAAACCTGAGCAAAGTAATTTGAAAATGAACAAAAAGGTTAACAAAAATGACTAAAAAAATAAATAAACTGAATGAAAAGTGTATTAAAAGTTTAAGAAAATTAATAACATGAACAAAATAAAGGACAAAATATCAACATGAACAAAACAGTCAAGTAAATGAATATAAACAAGAAAATTAGCACATATACAGTAAATAGACATAATGAGCGAAGTAATCCAAGAAAATCAATAGAAATTCATGAAAAATGATTACAACAATTAAATAAATTAATGAAAATGAACAAAAACTTCATGAAATAACATGCAAAATAAACAAAAATGAGCACTAATAATCAAAGCGGCATAATCAAGGAAATGAACAAAATTTAAAAAAATCAAAACTCTTAAAAAAAAGATTGAAATAATAACAAATTGGTGTAAACCTGTTGCCAGCTAAAACATGCAGCATATCTTGTGGTACTGTACGTAAAGGGTTTGTGACCCTAGACACTTTTTTTCCCTTTTCTGTCCAAAAATGACTCGTTATATCATAAAGGTTGCAGACTCCTGAACTAACATTTTAGTGGCCTTAAAAGTTCTCACATGCTCTGGTCTTTTGCAAACTGCACAAAATTTCATTTATTATGTCTGATTTTTTCCCAACAATGCTCAAAAAATAATGTTGCCAGGTTACATAAAAAAAAACATGATTTTATAATCTATGGAGATATATGGAGATCATTTCAAAATGTAATGTCAAGACAGAGTTATTAATAACAGCTTTATACACAATAAGTGCTGTCTGTGCATGGCACATTTTAAAGGTTAACTTGTATTATGTGAACAAAAGTGAGTCTTATTGCCCACATTTTAGGTGACACAGAATCCAACTTTTAAAGAGTAACATATGTGCACTTTTTTATATTTGAGTGCTTAATGAGTGTGAGCGCAAGTTTGTTTTTTAGTTCATGTGAAATTTCTGGGCTACTGGTTTATTCTCCCCTCTGTGGGATAGTGCAGACAACCAGGTGTATGTGTGCATATATAGAATTGTATTTATGACCAGTGGTGATGCGTGTTGTATGTGACACAGCTACTGATTAATTACTTCACTTCTGATTGCTTACATCGCAAATCATCTCTATATTATAACCCCTCTCATGCAAATTAGTGGCATAGTTGGTGTGACTGTGGGTGCTCATGAGAAAGACAGCGGGGGAGTAAAAGAGAGAGAAGGCATGAATATGTGTTTCTACAAGATAATGCTGGCTGTTATTTACATATAAACTAAATGTACACTCAGTTCATAAATGTAGCCTGTGTAAGGTATCTACGTGTATTATGAATGACTTGAGTGTGTGTGTGTATGAGGGTGTATGTGTGTGTGTGTGTGTGGTAACCCTGTATCGCTGGCGAGCTCATTTCTCTCTGAAATCAAAGTTAAATGGGTCATCTATCATGAGAATATGTGACTGGGACACTTGTCTCTGCCACGCTTTCTGTGTGTGTGCAAATATGCACACAAATGCAAGGTGTGTGTGTCTATGTGTGTGCGTGTGTGTGGGTGTGTGCATGTGTGTGTGTGTGTGTGGGGGGGGGGGGGTGTGCATGTGTGTGTGTTTCTGTGCCGGTTTGCACCCTCTCATGTGTATGTGTGCATGTGTGTATGTCGCGGCCACTTGTCTTTGCCTGTGCTATGATTAATGGTTTACATTGGGCTGTTCAGCCATGCATGTTTCTTGGTTTATCGTTTTATGCTGTCTCCAATTAAAGCTCCATAACTTGAGTGATGGCTTCACGCCAGTGTCCATCAATAGCGGCCATCAGTGGCCTTATGCATTCAGGATATGGAAACCACACACTAACTAATATCCTTTGGTGTCAAAGCCATCGGGCAGACTTTGTGTGTTAATATGCAAATATCCCTGTGTATCTTTTTCTACCTCCTCTATACAGTGTCTTATCCCTCTCAAATATTTCAAAATATATCTTACTTCATTTAACCATTATTATAACAACATTTTTTTATAGTTCTTCAAATCTAATAACACACAAAAGAAATTGTCAATCAAGAAATATTATGTAATCTGTATCTGTTACCATGCAATCAATTTATCACCCTACACAAAAGTAATATTTTCATCTCAGTGGCCCTATTTTCTCCATACTGTGTGAAAACCTACACTGAAAGCCCCTTTTCAAAGATGTGTAATTTACAAGTGTAATTTTACACACATGTCACTGTGTGTGCAGGTGTGTCATTGCCTGAAACATGATAGGGATATATACATCTGCATGTGTGGGCTTATTCATGTGTGCACCACACTGGCATGCACGCGCCACGCAATATAATTTCACGCAATATTATTTCTCATATAGCTGTAATGACATTAGGCCGATATGTTGATTATACTGTCGGCAAACAGCAGCCAGCTGATTGGGTTAGCATATTACCTTATATCACATCTCTCCATTCATCCCTGTGTTTTTTTATTGCCCTCATTTTTCCAAATCACTTCCCACTTCCCCAGTTTCCTGGGCGAGGTTCCAGGCTATGCAATCAGGTGATGTGGAGTAATATAATGATAGGAAGGCACAACAATGCAAGTCAAGAAATGCTCAAACTGAGGGTAGTTGTTACACATCTGTGTGCTGTATGATGCAATGTGGAATGTGTTAACCTCCAAATACAGAGATACTTTTACTCATTTAATCATTAATCACCCTAAAAATATGCAGTGTACAATGTATGTCAGTAAAAAGGCTGTGATCTAGTCAAAACACAAAATCAGAAGAGGAATGTGAGGGAAGATGGAGAAAGATATTTCCGAGTAGGCAACACATTGGGATTTCATTTGTAGCAGAGCCATTAAGTGATGACTCTTTTGGTGTTTCTGTATGCACACATCAGTGGTTATGCATTTGCACATGTGGTGTTTACACAAACTGAATCACTTTTCAGATTTTTTGGTATCTACAAAAAGTACACAATGCCACCAGCAGCCCTGTACAGCTACTGTGAAAAACGCTTTTTCTTCTAAAACATGAGCATGTTTTGCTGCAGTGATAAGACATTTCACAGCATATTGCTAATGATGTTATTTGATATTTGTCCAACACTTGTACGTAGGTAATGATTTAGCCATGGATAGTCTACAGTATGACCTGCAGTCAGTAAATGGATAAAAAATGACAATAACAATAACTTAAATCAACCACACATAGGCTGGTATTCCATGTCAAGGCTGTATGACACCAGGAGAAAAATGAACTGTAGTTATCTGGAAATTAAAAAAAGGATCTGATTTAATATTCAGCAGTAGCTGAAGGGGCTGGGGGAAGGTGAAAGAGGCAGACCTACAGATGGGGGAAGGGGTGGAGACAATGAAGACGGAGGAAATTAATCAGTGGTATCATCTCTATGGGAGTTTAGCTAACCACCGACCTCAGCGCTTTAGTCAGACTATAAGGGAGCTGCTACTGCTCCAGCTGCCATAACAATCCAAGCCCACCTAATCACCATGCAAATGCAGTGATCACACATACAGCCCTAGGACATGCCTTATTTCATCAAAATTTTGTCTGTATTTTGATTTGTGAGAACCTCAGTGTTGCTTCTAACTTATTTTTGCCAGTGTTTGCAGAAAGATGATTGTTCAGTTTGACATTAAATGGCAAAGCTGCTGACTCTAACTGCTGAAGCTTTGACTTCATGACAGTGAATACGTAACATCCTTTATGTTCCAGGCTGAATCCAAAATGGTGTCTGTGAGGAGCGAGTTTGAAAGAAGGATGGAGGTGAAAGAGGCAAGGATTAAGCAACTAACTGATGAGCTAAATAGAGCAACACAGAAGGTGAGGTAGCATACACGCATGCTTCAAATTCTTATTTGAAACAATTTAAAGCCACAATTTCATGACAAGACTGTTAAAAAACAAGACAAACCCGGGACCTTTCACATGCAGCTCGGAGCTTTAAAGCACACAGAGTACACATGCTGAAAAGCTTGGGAGCAAATTAAAAATTGCACTGCATTTTGAAGCTTTGGCTAATATTATTGGTTGACCCCTGGGATTCTGTAAGCTAATTTAACTATGCTATCATAGCACTTCAATCAGTTTCCCACCCACTTATTTTATACCCTTTCAATTATACAGATTACCAATGCTGCGGGAGCTTATTGAGCTGTACTTCTGATTCAAAGGCACACCGGCCCATTGAGGCACAAGCACTACCAGAAGTACATACACAAAACATGCAAATACACACCACTTGATCTGCATATCATTATGCTTTTGATCGAATGCCAAGGTTTCCCTGAGAAAGACATCAGAATCAAATGGAGCGAACATGTACCAAACACCTGTAGGATTTGTGTGAATGTGTGTGTGTGTGCGCCCATGAGAGAGGCAGCTGTGAAATCTGCACCTGTTTAATTGAATTAGCCTTGTTAATGTATTCACGCTGGCTGCCAAAAAAGCATGGCATTAACAAGCTCGTTAGACCAATTAGTTAATTAATTGTCTGTACAGCAGCAGCTTCCCAAAGAGCTGCGTCTTCATTATCTGATGGCTGCTGCCTGTTGGATCACTGAATGAGAGCTGATAATGCATTGCTGTCACACGGCGCACATGGCTCTGTGTGTTCGTGCTTCTGTGTGTCTCCAAATGTCACATATTTCCGCATATATATATATATATGTATATATGTATATATATATATATATATATTGCACGTGTGGTCGTTTCGGGTGCCAACGTGCAGAAATGCAGGTACGTGCAAGCATCCTTGTATGTGGCGGGCTTAGAATATGGCGGCCAATATCAGTGTGCATATTGCAGTGAAAGGTTATGTGGGGGCCGTCACTCCCATAGGTAAAGACAGAGCAGTCCTCCTAGCCACTTTCTAATCTCTCTTTTATTAGAAGTTAATATCTCGCCTGCTCTTTCTCACTCCACACTCCCACCTGCTTAGAAATGGCCCCGCTCCATCTTTTTAATTCAATTATATTAGCCACCCTCTCTCTCTCTCTCCGTGTGCCCATAACTCCACAACTCACATCTCTCTTTCACACTCAATCTCTCTCTTTTCACTCTCTGTCTCTTTCCTCCTCACCCCTCCTTCCTTTGTCCTCAAATGTTCCATTTCTATTCATAATCCTAGATGGAGGATAGACTTTGGCCAATCAAGGATTTGTGAAAGCCACTCTCCATTTCCCTTCTCTCTTCCCCCCTCGCCTTGATGACAAAAACATACGATGACTAGGAGAACAAAAAAGTCTAGAAGATGGCAGGAGGAGAAGGGGGGAGGGGGGAGGAGGGGCAAGACCCCAGGGGTGATACTTTGATTGCTAAAGTAATGAGACTTGATCAGATTGAGGTTTCTCTCTCAATAGGGGTACTACTAATATGAAAGTCTAAGGCTTAAGCACTCATTTGAAATAAAATCACAAATCTGATATTCTTTCTTCCGGACTTCCAGCCAAGGTCCGATACTGCCCCACTGGAGAATTAAGTCTTCACACAGATCACATGGGAACTTTTAATCATCTCTGGTGGTGGCAGATTTGGAAATGAGAAAAATCAGCATGATGTGTTAATTACGTAACAATATTATGGAGTTCTGAAAGTCAGTGCTGTAAAGACCTTGGGCCATAGCAGGAATTGTGACAGACATTGTTATCCTTAACGTGCTGATACATGGATAGACAGGAGAGGTCTGGAGAAAGGATCATCATATCATAAGGCTGTTCAGATTATATGAATACTGGATTGATAAGAAAACCAATGGCAAAGGCAAACTATGCTGCTTTTATGCAACTATTTACATGACAGCAACATATACATCCACACTAGTGTTTCCCTGTTATTCCAGAAATGGCAGTGTTCTAAATCTGACAGGTATCATGTACACTCCTGATCAAAATTTTAAGACCAGTTGAAAAATTGCAAGAATGTAGATTTTGCACTGTTGGATCTCAACAAGGTTCTAAGTAGTACTTCAAAATGCAAAAAAAAGAAATTGGAGTGAGACAAGAAAAAATTTTGAGTAAGCAATTTATTGCAAACAACCATTAAACTGAAATAGGCTGTTTGTCAGCTGATCAAAAGTTTAAGACCACAGCCTTTAAAAGCCCAAATCTTTGCAAAAATGTGGATTCAATGTCATTTTGTTTCAGGTATCACACTGTCATGACCTCCTGATGGCAAAGGCAAAAAAGCTTTCTCTCTTTGAACGTGGTCAGCTTGTTGAGCTGCATCAGCAAGGCCTCTCGCAGTGTGTCATTGCTGCTGAGGTTGGACGCAGCAAGGCAGTCATTTTAAACTTTTTAAAAGATCCTGAGGGTTATGGGAAAAAAAAAAGTCGAGTGGTAGACCCAAAAAAATTTCACAGGCCCTGAGCCAGAGGATTCAATTGTCTGTCTGTCAAGACACAGGACGATCCTCGGCCTAAATTGAGCTTGTCACTGGTGCCAACTGCAGTCCCACAACCATTAGACGGCATCTGCAAGAGAAGGGTTTTAAGAACAAAAAACGTCTTCAAAGACCTCGTCTCCTTCAGCGGCACAAAATTGCCTGTTTGGGGGTAGGCATGAACATAGGACATTGAAAGGTGGAAGAAAGTTTTATTCTCTGATGAGAAAAAATGTAACCTTGATGGTCCTGATGACTTCCAACGTTACTGGCATGACAAGGAGATCCCACCTGAGATGTTTTCTACTTGGTGCAGTGGAGGAGGCGCCATCATGATCTGGGGGCTTTTTCCTTCACTGGAACAATGGAGCTTCAGGTTGTGCAGAGGCATCAAACGGCAGCTGGTTATGTGGAGATGTTGCAGGGGGCATCGCTCATGACTGAAGGCCAT
>JAQQAE010008073.1:0-15442 GCA_029823295.1 Pseudamia nigra | reverse complement strand
CCCCACCCACCCACAGTATGTGAGGTGAGACAGCAACAAGCTCTGCTGTCTCTGTGGTTCACACACCCCTCAGGTGCTTTCTTATGAATGAGTGTTTCAGTGGTCACATCACACTGTCATTGTGGTAGTTTTTTGTTTACTTGCCTGTTTGTGGTACTGTGTTATGCTATTCATAGCCACCTGCAGTCACATTATAGAAAACTGTTATTTTTATATCTTCTGATCATAACACCGAGGTGTCTTGAACAATGGTTAATGCTGATCTTTCAATGTGTAAAGCTCCAACGATTTAATGTTCCACAATCAGTCAGCTGTGGAAAGGTTGCATGTCAATTTTGAGCATTTGGTCTAGAGGTGTGTCTGCCTATATGGCATCATGACTGTAAGAGTATTTTATGTGAATGTAAATAAAACAAGTATGTTTAAATGCCAATCATAATTTTTGTTATTTGTCTTGTTCTCCTCAGCCTCGAAAAAACACTAATGGTCCTGGGAGTCAGGTACAGGTCCTCTGTCCCCCAATGAAGAGCAGCTCATCTTCATCCTCCTCTTCATCATCGTCCTCTTCCTCATCGAGCTCCTCATCAGAGAAGAGGACCCAGCGGAGGACACATCATCAGATGGAGTCATCTCTGCAGGACAAACAAGAGAAGGCCAATAGGATCATTTCAGAGGCTATTGCAAAGGCTCGTCAGCGTGGGGAGAAGAACATCCCCAGGGTTATGAGTCCCGAAAGCTTCCCCAGCTCTTCCTCACAGTACAAGACCCATCGTGAACATGACCATAAGGGAAATGGCAAGGCACGACCCAAAGAGAAAGCCAGTAGGAAGGCTTGCATCGTGTCTTCATCCAAGCAGAAGCAGAAAGCCAAGATTGGGTAAGTAACCGCATATCTGTCACTGCAGGGCCATCAGTCCGCCGTGCATTAGGGCAAAAACGCCAAAGTTCAAACTGAAGAAACTGTACTGTTCATTATGGGTATGGCCGTAAATGTTGATTTAGCTTTCTATAGATTACAAAAGTGTTATTTTCTTATTATTGAATTACACTCCAAACCAGTAATTTAACTTTATCTTCAGCACTTTTACTAGTTAATATGCATAACCTTGAGGGAACTGATATATGTCACCATGTCCTGGTGGAACCAGATATATGCGTATGCAGAGTCTTAAGACAAAGTTTCATTTCACTCGCTCTGAGTTTCATTAACCCTGAGGCCTTTTTACTTATTTTACAATTTTTTACATACTGTGATATGAAGTACTCATGGTTGATAAAATCTGTATATTGTTATTGGCATAGGTGATAGTTCTTTTAAATGCACAAACATCAGCAGGTTTGTGTTGTCCACCTTTTTCTAACGTTTGAACCATCTACAGAATGCCCTACATGTTGATTGCATGAATAAGGATTGTCTGTTGTGTATGATGAAAGAGGGGTGTATAGAGCATTCATTTCATTAGGCCACATTTGACCACGGTCTGGTAGCTGAGCATCACTAATTATCCATTAATAGAGGTGTGAAAAATAGGATTGTACATTTAAGAAATGTATAACATCAGCAACAATTGCAAATACTGCCTTTCTATTACTGTATGCTGTTATAAGAAGGAGAAAGTGAAAATTTAAAGTAGTGTTACATTTGTTTTGTCATGCCTACACAGCAGAAATAGAAGCTTGTGGTGACTTAGCCCACATGTGTACAGGTTTCTGTAGCTGGTACAGTTTTTACTAGCGTACATTTTCTGCCTGTGGTTGCTGAGATGGAAGCTCAAAGTTCAGCTGAATTTACAGCACGTCATAACAATAAACCAGGCTCAGTCATCAGCATAGACATGGGAGGAGCAAACAGAGGCTGCATTTACATGCGAGACGGTGCTGCTGCGAATATTCAGGCGAGTAGTGCTGATGTATAGATACCGCCTCCCATCCCCCAGTTTTTTTTTTTTTTTTTTTTTTTAACTGCTATAAGCTATGTGTAGCTATAAGCCACACCCTACACAAGCAAATTAAATATCAGCTAGTGCTGGCTCAGCCAGCGAACTGGAGCAAACAGAAGGATGTAAAGATGTGGTCATGTCTGCTAGCGCAGCAGGAATAAAAGTAACACAGGATTCAAATCATCAGTGAAAAGTGTTGAATCTCTGAGGATATTTTGTGTGAGAGTTATTGACAGTGTTGAACATTAATATCTTGCTGGATGATGGGTTGATTAATAATTAGATGAGCCACGCAGAGGGAGTAAAGCTGTGGCAGAGATGATTTGCTTTGTGTGTGTGTGTGTGTGATAATGACAAAGTTGTGGCAGTGCTCATGTTTGGGAGATGAGTGAGAGGATGAAGGCATCAGTCGTGGTAATTCAGTAGAACTAGCTCTCCAGTTTCAGCCGCCTGTGTTCATTTGGTCATAGTTACAGCTCAAGGCTTTTAGCTGTCAAACCAATGACAGGACTGTTGATTAGGCAGGTTTACTAAAACTTCCAGTTTTCAGTCATTTGAGCAAAGTCACGCTGTGTGTCATCATCATAATTAAGTGTGAAACAAAAGTCTTTTGCGATTAGCCTTACTGTAACGTTGGTCAATGCAGATCAAGTCCTTTTTCCTTCATGGTTTAGCAAATACATTCCAGATTGTTGATAAGAATAGGATACAATTAGCCTACATTTTGTCACTCAAATGTGTCACTGAAAGGAAGCCTTGTTGTTTGAACATATAGAGATGTGTAACCCATTTTAATTCAGTGTACCCATATTTGGCCTACATGAAAAAAAAGCGTTAGCTCAGGATGCGTGCAGCATAGCCCATTTGTAAAGCCTAATATTGCTTCAACCATCTGTTTATAGTACTCATTACAACGTGCCGTTCACACATTACCAAGCATCTAACCAAGTTCATTTGGTTAGATAATGATATGGCTTTAGTATATAGAAAATGCATATTTTTTTAGTATTTATGCCCCCTTTTTTTTGTTTAAAGTTTTCAAAAAAATATTCTAGTGTATTTTATTCACATTCATTTCATCTACATTTTGTTATTTAACTTGCACTCAGGGTTAGTTGGTATTTTTACATATTCACAATTACATACCCACTCTCTCAGACTGCAGCACCATTTAAGCCTTTCTCATTTTTTATTTTTTCTGAGATCATATGGAGTTTGCTCTGGTCTGTGTGAAACATAGGTTTTTGCTGAGAAAATAAGTTCAGATGTTGTACTGGACTCTTGGTGCAACTGTGGTAATAACGTGTAGTTTTGTGGCTTGTGGGAGTGTGTGAATATTTATTCTTAGGTGTGAAGATTCACATTCGGCAAATGCTCATCCTGGTGCCTTTTGTTTCTAATCAGGAACTGCACTGCAATGTATGGAACAGAAAAAGCCCATGTTTTTCTTCAGAGTTGTACTTTATACAAAAACTATAGGAGTGGGATTTCCATTTCCTTTTTTCCTTTCATCTTATTAGTAATTTCAGTTTTGTAGAAATTCATACTGCCATCATCCTGAATGGACAATATGAAGCTCGACAAATCCAGCTTGACTGAAACAAGAGGGCCTTGAATCAAAAATGTCGGATAATTGTCACAGCCTTATGGCACTGTGATGTGAACATATAAACTACAGCTTTGCTCTGTATTAGAGTGAAAACCAAGGGGACACATAATGGCATATCTCTCCTTTTTCAGCACCTGCTTTAGAAGTGCATTGCAATCTGTCATTGCAGCATAAAGACCTTACATATGAGCTCAGAAATCTTTCTAATAATACAATGTCAACATGAACCATGAGTAAAATATCGTGTATTTTTACTTCTGACATAAAAATGGTGAGAAGGAGTGACGACAGTACATTCAGTAGTGTCTCAAAGTGCTTTACAGCCACATTTTTTTTTTTTTTTTTTTTTTTGTTCCCATAAGGAGAATGCTAACAGTAAATAACTACATTAGGCCAGTTTCATCATGAATGTGAATGAGGTGTGTCTCAGGAGTTCAGTTTTTCATTTTGGCTGCATCTCTTTTATAGTTGTTAATGCCTTCTCACTAGTATTTTATGAAGTAAATTTACCTGCTTTTGCTATGCATGTTTCTTTGGCCTGTACACAAAGCCATATTCAACTTATTTTGTCACCTAACTTTTAGAGAATATGGTTCTTTTTTTCTAGCATCGTCAAGGGTTGTAATCTCAAAAAAGAGTAACTATATACACTCACAGCAACTAATGTGGATATATTTCACTATGTGACTGGGCATGTCATAGGTTAGTAATTGTGATATTTTGCGTTAACTGCGGCAGTTTTACATAATCATGATTGTCTCCATTCACCTGTATAAACAGTTTGGTGGAACTAACAGGCGATATTTTATTATCATTTGCACATTATTTTTCATTTTTAATTTTCTCCTCTGCTCTTGTTTTAATGGAGTACTACTGTTGCAGCACTTCATTTTGGATTTTGTACTTTCAGTATTTCAAATTGTGTTTGCATAGTTAAGTCATGTTATGCATGTTCCGTTATATTTTTTTCCAGTGTAAGACAAACATGCAACTATTTTAGTCATGTACTACAGTGGCGTCATGAAGTTAACAGAAGAGATGTAGATAATATCAGTCACAACTGTATGAATGACATCTAGCGGTCTCGTCAGATTTCAGCACTGGCAACCTTTTTCTTGACACATGTTGGTAACACTCGGTAATTGCACTTCCACGGTGGAGAGCCTGTGTACATGATGAAAAGCAGTATAAGGGAGGGATTCAAAGCCTGTGCATATGCATGCACCACCCTGGGTATTCCATTAAATATTAATGCATTTCGGCTACAGTTACTAACCTTCTGCAAAAGTCATTACCACAGCCTTTGCTTTGTTGAGGATGTGTACAAGCCTGCCTTCAGAAATTGTGATGTTTTGGGTGTTTGTGTTTGGAGAAAGGGAGTATGCCCATGAGTGTGCTTATTCTTCCTTTGCATTTGACTGTCCTGTCTTCCAGGACCTGAGATAATAAGATAATAAGACTATTATATTAGGATGTGTTACTCTGAGACGTCTGTAGTGCCATACTGAGCTTCTACCAGACCCATCACTTCTGTTTAAATGTTAGTAAGTGCCTTATGGAATACTTAGCTGTCTTTACATTACCAGTCATGTGGCATGCACAGTAAGGGTGATACAGAAAATGTGTTTAATGGATTAGAAACACAAATAAGAGCAGCTGAGAAAAATATCACTGTGCCAGCCGCTGTGACAGGTGGACAGGCAACGTAACATATGTGCTCTAAGAAGTGTCAAAGTGAATAAAATGTATATTTTATTGCCTACCAGGCATTTTTTTTGATACTTAGTGGTATCTAAGCATTTTGGTCAGTGCCATTAAAAATATTCACAATCAGTTCCTAGGCCTCCTCAAGTGACTACTGATGTTTTCATTAATTAAAACAAGAAGTGGCATTTTGAAATAAATTGCTAGATTTGTAAAATTTGCTTAAATTCCCTTGATTGGTGCTTAGCCTAAAAATAAATGACTATTTTTCAGATTCAGTCTTGTTGTGTTGGAAGCCATGAAAGATTTTTTTTTTCTTGTGCCATCTTAACAGAATCAAAAAAGTCATTGTAGCTTTAAGGTATGAATAGTCACATTTTTGTCCCCATCTGTCAGTGAAATAGATGGAAGGCTATATATTTCACTTTAAAAACTAAAATAAAACAACATGAACATGATATTTAGTCTCTTACAAATTGAAAACCTGACTGCAGGACACACCGTCTTGCTTTCATATGGGGACATGGAAGTGAGGGCTAGGGTTATAATACGAAGCATAAAAAATTAATGGTAACATTAGTACTGAAGCAAAGTACAAGGTAGTTTTTAATGTTAATTCTGAAATTAGTATGCCATGTATGTAAATTACCCCAGAATAAAACAAAATCTTCTTATGTTTGACTTTTTTTTCTTATTCTGGGCCAGGATTGACTGATTGCTGTTCTGTGCAGGCTGGAATTTGCTTTTCAATACAGACTACCTGCTGAAAAATGCTCTCATATAATCATTAGATAAAAGTACTCTGCCACTCACTCCCTTTTGTGTTCCTCCCCCACCCTTACGCCCACCCTCCTCCTTTACATTTTTTCCTAATATAAATTTGGTTCAGCGATCGTGCTCAAAGCTGCGGATCTAGTGTTTCCTGTCAGCAGGCATGTTATAAACATGCTGATACTACAAAGCAGCAGGGAGCAGTAAAATATCAAACAAAATGGAGCTCATGAGATCAATTACATGATAGAAAATGGAGGTTTAGGTCTAGTATATATGCTGCAGCATATACAGTAGCTATTCATATTTCAGTGCTTGCCTGCTAGCTGTCTAATCTCTTTTCCCTCACTTTTTCATCAGGAAAAGCCAAAGCTGTTTTTTAATTAAGTGTTTTTTTCCTGGTTAATCCCTTGCAGGGTGCGTATGAGTGCACGTTCACATGTGTGCGAGATGAAAAACATGTTTGTGAGTGTGTTCTGTGTATTTGAGTTGAAAGTCAGTCACATATACACATTCTTATTTTTGAGTGAGTATTGCCCACTATTAAAATCTAGCTGAATAAAGCGAGAGCCCCTTGTGCAGCCATGTGTACTATACTGATACTGTATTTGTGTTTGAGTGGAGACTTGTGGTTGTTGTTACTACTGTTTCCAGTTGTGTGCTGTGTGAGGGAGATTATAGTACTCTGTTCATAAGAATTGGGATTTCCTGACAAGGACCAGTGCTGCTTTCTCAATAAGCTCCACAGGATGAGGGTACAGACACAGCATCAGAATTTCTGAGGTAGACCAACTTAAAGGGCGATGAAGGCCTCTCTGAGATTCTTAAGCACCATATTGAGCTCTTGGCCCGCCACGCACTATCATTTCTTGATTCTATTAAAATCAAACCCTCACACATGCACTCCCAGTGGCAGCGTGCCAAGTAGGGCAGGACAACACTGGGGGGACAAGGAATGGAGGTTATTTGGCACAATAGGAGGATGGGATCCAGGCAGCCCTTGTAAAATGACTAGTTTATCACTCTCAAGAGAAGTTAGTGGTATCCTATCATGAGCAATCACTCTGTGATGTCAGATCAGGGACAACTGTCATCGAGCGATTCAAGATTATGTCTGGAGGATGGCTGTTTTAAATCCTGGAGAGAAGAAAATAATGCACTTCCACTTCAGAGGTTTGTGTTAATAGTGCCATCATGGTGGAAATGCACCCAAATATGAATGCACAACCAGAGTGTGCCGTTCTGCAATAAAGATAAGCTTGCAAGAGCCTAAAGGCATCAAGAAGAATGAGAAATGAAAGACTATATTTATTGTGGTAGTCATTTTATGTCTGCGTCAAAACATTTGTAGTGAAGAAATGATTAAAATGGCAGAAAATGAAATGAACTATATTCTAGAGACACAAAGCTAAAGCTGTTTGAAATTAAATGTTTGTTTTTATTTCCAGTATCAAAATAATTAGACAAAAATTAAATGCAGCCCTCAAGTCATAACCAGCATAAGTACTATCAACGCTTGATGTTGTAGTCTTTTACTATTTACTGCTTTGTTACAAAGGCAAGTTAAAAATGAATCCCTCTCATCCAAAAGAAATATCTGAAACCTAATCCACTTTGTGCTTTGTTAGAATCTGAAAACAAGGCTTTTTATTAATAATAAAGTGAAAGTTTAGTTGCAATTTATTCATTAGAATTCAGAGCCTTTAGCTTTATCATGTTTACTTGATGACTGAATAAACAGCTCCTGTCAATTTATAGATTTTAGAATTGAGATCCATAGAGGATGTTGGAAACCAATACCGTGTCTGCATTGCTTTCTTTTGTATTAAAAAAAATATTGCATGGCATTGTCTGGAATTTACTGAAGTGCCCCAACCTGCCAAAATAGATAGTTAAGCAGGTTTGAATAAAATAACTAACCCAATAAAAAGATGAAATCAGACATGCTCTTTTTGTCAAAATATTTTTTTGCATAGCAGGTTGTACTAGGGTCTGTGATTAATGATCAATGTAAATCTAGGCATGTGAATGTTTTCCAATAAGGGCATCATTGGCCTGGAGTTCATAAATATTTCATTCATATAATTGTTTAAAAATCCCTGTTCCATACAGACTTCCATCAGTCTAGGATTAAGAAGCAAGACATCATGTACAAATAGGCTCTGTTAAAATAACTGTAGAAAGACCTCATTTACCTCATTTAGTCACTGTCTGCATTTTGTTATGCATCTCCTTCTTTCGGTACATGTGCTTCTTTTATTGAATTAAAAGCCCAGTTCCAGTCCTCAGGATGCCGCAGTAAGAGGTTCAACTCAAAGTTTCCTCCCTGTCATCAGAGTTCCAGCTGGCGGGGAGGCTATTGGTTCAAATGGAGTGTGTGTTCTAGAGCGGGTAAACCCCTGGGTGGGCCTCTGTATCAGCTGCAGCTGGCGAGAACAAGCTGGAGCCCACTCACCAAGACTAAGGCTATTTTTTCCCCAGTGTGTTTTGAAGATCGTTTTCATCCCATCCTTCACTCCACTATGTTTAACATACAGTGAAGCCACCTCTGTGTTAGTGTTCTGTCTGCACCATCACAATCGATGATTTCAGCCCTCGAGTATCTTATTTGCAGGTTTTCTCATATGGGGATTAGAGCGACGCTTTAGCCCTGTTAGATGCTGTTAGCTGCTGAGCTGCTGCCTGGTGATGTGACACTGTTATTCTGCAAAGTCCGTATCCCCTCCAGCACTTATTTGATCTCGGAAGAACACTGTGTTCCATTTGATTGAGCTGCTTTATGTGTTTTTTTTTTTTCTCTATCCTTAGCTTCACAGCTGTTGGGCTTTGTTTTTTCTGTTTTGTTGGCTTTCATTTTGTCAGACTGAATTGACACATTTCTCAGCCATTCACATTGTCACAGGACATGCACCTGCTGGTGTTGTTTTCCACAGGAAGTGAAGTCATCATGAACATTGCCGCCCGCAAAGCAGGATACATTCCCAAGAATGCGTTGCATGGCAACCACAAAATGTCATTGTCAAGAGGATTTATGAAATGTATATCCAGAGTGGGCAGGGCCATCAGAATGAAGGGCTAGTACTTCAGCATGGTGCCGCTGGATGAAGCTGCTGTTTTCTAATTTTTACACTCACTGTATAATTGTCTAACAGCCTCTAATAAAGGTTACAGTGTAGCTTTTTTTTTTTTTAGCTTTTTTTTCTTAATACTTTCCAATTTAAGTCTTTTAGTTGAAGTTATTAATGTGAGAACTTGTCAAAGTAGTCAGACCAGCTTTTGCTGTCTTTGTCAGGAATGTAAAAATCGTGATTCATCCTTCAAGGCTCAATAGTTTTGAATAGCAAAACATGGCAACAAATGTACTGCAGTAAGCATCTGACAATACCTCCCCATATTCTTAAGTTTGCAGATTTACCATCTTTCTTTTCCAGTATCAGGGTACTGTTCCAATTGGCAACATTATCAAAAATCTATAATGGAGTAAATATTGATTTATCAATGTGCAAAAAAAGCACACGTTCATAATATTTTGGCTTCACCCAGCCCTTCCGATTTTAATGGATAATTGAAAAAATCAAGACAAAATAAAACCGTCTTCTTTTCCATTCTTCAACTAGTTGAATGTGTTGGCTTCCTTTTGTGTAAAGGACTTAACAGTTGTTGTTAAACAGGCTGTTCTGCTGTTAGTTGGACCTCTGTGGTGTCCAAAATCTGACGTGTTGGCGATGAGAGGACCACATTTTCTAGCAAGGCAATCTTTATTCATGCTTGGTATGTTTTTATGCAGTTGGCATGTTCTACTTGTCTTCAAGTACAGAGCGTCTTTGCATTTTCCCTGGTGTTTGCTGAATGTATGTGAGTCAGTATAACAATGATTTACTGTTTAACATGGTTACCATTATTTTTTTGCCTTATTCTCATCATTGCACCAAGCCAATGATGCAGTGCAACATTGGAAGTTTGTGCATATGTGGTGTTAGAATATATGAAAAAAGGTCATAAATGTAATGTGTGACTTTGTGAGCAACAGATGAAGAGGGAGTGAGAAAAGCTGCAGCACGAGTAAAACAAGGCTTCACAATCTGGAGCAGCTTGCCTCTACTCACATTTCTATTTGTAGCTGTACCTTGTTCACATTCTACTAATGTTCATTCATAGTCGCAGTTTGTGACCAAATGATGTTGGTCTAAATCCACAGACTAACTATGAGCTTTAGCAAAGCGCCAAATTCCTAACTCCATAAACCTAAGCAGCTCCCACTGTGAGCATGTTAATACATGGAAGCATTTCCTACATGAAGTGCAGTGTAAAAGAAGCAGATGTATGAAAACACTGGTTACATTTGCCGTGAAACACGTATCAAATATCCAAACACAAGTCCAAAAGTTTAAATTTTTCCACAGTCATCCACATGCTACTGAATGGCTTGTTTGCCATGACCCCCTACTATAAGCCTGTTCCTGTATGATGACACAGACCCTTTCTTCTATTCTAATCCTGTAAAGACAGGCCTTCAGTCAGGCAGTTTCCTTATCCACAGGAAAACAACAGTTAAAATTCTTTCCCAGTAAACTCTGAGTTACCATCTGTGACTAGAAGTCCAGACTGAAACTGAGGACTTGTCTGTTTTGGAATAAAGCACAGTTGTTTTTGCCAGAAAAGCTTTTATTGTAAAAAGTTGCTACATAAAAAGTTGACATTAGCACAGCAGGCATACGATGTGTTCCCGTTCCATTCCTTGTCACTTGAGCACCACTTTGTTCAAGAGACTTTTACAATGCTAAAATGGACTTTTACATAAAAAGGAAAAATAAATGAGACCTGTGTTATATCGTGATATTTTCGATTTAGTGGTTATAAGTAGAGAGTAGAGAAGTCTTTTTTAAATTTTTTTATGCCATTTTTATGCAAGTAACACCTTTACAAAATGTGGAATAGAATTCAATATCCCCATGGGGAAATTTGTATCAAGGACAATGCACTGCATTGTCTTTAATACCTGATGGAGACTCAAATCAAAATAACAAATATTGTCCACAGTAACAGCAGTACATCTTACTGACTCGATCGTGCAGTCCTGCTGAATATACCATGTATAATTAACACTTGATTTTAAAGCATTCATTTTCATGCCCTTTATCCTCGAGAGGGTTGGGGAGGGGCTGGAGTTGATACCAGCTGACTTGGGGTGAAATTGACAGTATACGATGAGATAGGTAAAAGCATATAAAATACAACAGCTGAGTAAATCTCCGGTAATACACAGTATATCAGACAGGTTTCATTTCTCTGACCTTCATCTTGTCATGCTTATGTCTCTTTTTCCTTCCTGCAGGAAGATTGTCATCAAGATTGGAAAGAAGAAAAAGCGAAAGCCAGAGTCCTCGGAGGAGGAGTCGGATGATGACCCTCCCCCGCGACACATTTCCAAGGAAGACGACTCGGTAAGATTCCGCCGCCATGTGCACACTTCACTCGCTTGTATGTAGCTCTTATCTGTCGCTCAAAGGGTTGTGAAGCTTTATTTCATCTAAAATCGATTCATCCGAAGCTGTCGAGAGAGGGTTGTGTGAATTTGGCTTCCTTTTCCTCTCGTACGCTTTCAAAACACAGGGGAAGTGTCCAAATGTCTTTCTGTTAACACGCTGGTACAATTCAATCAGTGCAGCGGTGTCCCTGGCCTGACTGTTCACACTCTGCCGGGCTGAAGGGAAGTTTTCGTGGCTTTAGCCGGAGCCTGGGAGGATTGACTGTGGTTCACGTGGAGGTCATGCAGTGGGTGGCTATCTGAAGTGCACATTCTTATCTGTGATGATGGAGCAGACTGACAGCACAGAGGCATTTTCTAGGTCAAAGCATAAACAATAGTGCCTTCACAACTGTACATATGCCTTAAAATAAAAAAAGACATGCTGATTAGGGAATGTTTGTATGAATATCTAATGTTGTTTGACATTTAATAAGCTCTGTTTCTATTTATTTGACATGCTGCTCTCTTTTTTTTTTTTTGTGTCCTAACCTTTTTTTCCCTGTTTGTTTAATAACATAGCACCTGGTAAAAATTAAATTAGCACACAGCCTTTTCAGATCCATTATTATATTTATAGCCACTTTGTGTCTTCTGCTACACACACTGTGGAAAATGTGTGATCTGGCTGATAGGCATATTTATTTTTTGCAACCTGAAAAATGCGCTGTAGTTAGGAGCTGAAATGAACTACATGTGAATTAAAAAAGAGGTAGTTCTTGATTCTGCTTATATTGCCTTTTTAATTTTTCATTAGTTTCAAGTTGTATAGTAAATAAGTATAGTATAGGAGCAGTTTTTTAAGGCATCCTTTCCCAAACGTTGGACTGGAACCCATGGGAGAATCACAGGAGAAATTGAAAACAAAGGGGAAAAAAACAAATTTGCATTTCAGGCAAATAAGAACTCTGGTTTGATACTGAATATTTGTATTATTCTGGTAATTGTGCTTACAATATATTCTATCTTTTACTGATGAGAGAAACAAAGTGAGCGCTTGCTACCAATGCCTAAATGTAATTATTTGGTGTTAAAATGTTTGTCCTCAAAAGTACATGCATACCAACCCTGAAGACATCCAAACAGTGAAGGAACACATGGAATTATGTTGTAAACAACCAAGTCACAACATGTTTCATATTTTAGATTGTTCAATATAACCACATTTAGCTTTGATGACAGTTTTGCACACTTTGCCTGTGTTGTTCAAACACATTCACAAGGTAGTCACCTGGAATGGTTTTCACTTGTCAAGAATTATTTTGTGCCATTTTCTTGCTTTCTTAATGTGCCCTAGAGCATCACTTGTGTTGTGCAGAGGAAGGGTGGTGGATACAGAGTCAATAGTCCTATTAGTGCTATTACAACGACTGCACATATCCATATTATGGCAAAAACTCAGTTAAAGGTGCAGTCGATGATGCTGCCAAACTAGCTAGTAGCCCATGGTTTGTTGTGGTCTGTGTACATGATTGGACAGGAAACCTGCCAGTCAATGTGGCTTACAAACTCACAGGTGCACAAGTTCATGCACTCACTTGTTTGTAGCGGTAGCTACTACAAAGCATCTGTAGTTTATGTATCCATAGGATAACTGAGGAGAGACATTTCATATTCCTTCAACATCTGGTACAGGTAAGAAAAGAACAGACATACTACCTTGACAGCTGTAAGATTGTAAGCAGAGTTGACCTGCAGGTCACTTGTCTAATAATTTATGTCAGTCTGGCACGAACAATCAGCTGTTTGCCAGCATCATCGACTGCACCTTCCAAGTAAAGAGAAAAGACTTGGCTGCCTTACTGAAATGATCAGTCAATTCCACAAATCTCAAGAACTTTGAATGTGTCTGTTTGTACAATCTGCTAAACCGTCAAACACCAAAACGCCATCTGAGGTGTCGTCAATTGGTGGTTTCTGGGACTGGTAATTCTAATAAACTTATCATCTGCCACAGAAGTGGGCCTTGGTCTTCATTTCCTAGAGCAGTCCTAACGAGAACCAGATTCATCATAGTGTTGGATAGTCTTGGGCTCTTGACTCTCTACTGAGCCAAGACCCCTATTACATAACTGATGGACGGACAGACAAGTAATGGCTCAAATTTACTCTGGACAATGCACACTTGCGAACTGAAAACCATTCTGGATGACTTGAAACAAAACTGTAATTTGTTAACCCTACATCTCTTCAAAATAGTCTGTTTACCTGTTGAATATAATATAAGCCTTGTAATATTATGAAATGGCATAATAAAAAGGTAACATAATGGTTGAGACCATTTATGTATGCACAAATTCACTTCTTTTTATAATTTACACATTTATGATTTGGTTTGTAAGGGTTTGTCATTTCTGAAAAGTTTATACTCAAACAGATGTTCATGAACTACTGTATTAAGGTATATAATCAGACCAAAGTGCATTGAGTCTTGTTGGGGGATAATTATCAGTCGTCTGTCATGGCCATGGTGTCTGAATGGCTGTCAATGACCAGAGTCTCTTCTTTTGTCTCATCATCATCCTTCTGTCTCCTTTCGTGTTCTAATCGGACTATTAATTAAGCTCTGTAAATGGCTTTAATTAAAGCAGTCTGTTGATGACTCATTTAGGGTGATTTTGTACAAAAAGCCAAAGCAGCGTGGTCACCGGTAACGGGAAGGCATGTCTGCCGCAGGGTTTCATCCCCGTTGTTGTGGCATGTGGCAGGATTGACTTAGCAGCTTCTGGTCAGCTTGGGTTTGAAGATGTGAGGGTCTGTCTCCACAGGGATGTTATACTCCACACCTAATTAATTTTGGCTCAGTGGCATTTATTCCTAATTAACTATGTATTATCATTAGGAGGGGCTCGTGAATTGATGCAGCATAGAGCGTCCCACGCATTTGATAATTATAAAGTCTTGACAGGAAGGAAAAGAGGCTGAATTCTAAAGCCTTTTGTGAGTGTTGTTTTTACTGAATTCCTGCTGTTGTGATACATACAGTAGATCACTACAGATGCTTAGGTTACATTTTGATCCATATAATATTACATGTGTGTGTAAAAAGAACATATAATATGGGCTTTGACACTTGTAATGCTGTCCTCCCTCCTTCCCTTGCATTTCTAGAAGAGGAGATCCAATCGTCAGATAAAGAGGAAGAAGTATGCTGAGGAACTGGAGGCCAGGTTGTCGGATGAGGATGTCAAGGTTATAGTCAAAGCCAAGAAAACCAACGCTGCAGGATCCAAGGATCCTGCCGTTCAACTCTTTGTTGTAAGCAGTTGTATTTGTAATTTTTTATGCATTTCCTTTTAATGCAAAATCTCACTGTTTTTATGTTCTGATATATGGTACTTTGATCAGTGCTGTTGTTTTAAAATGTACTATATAAGTAAACTGGACCCTGAACCCCCTGATACTGTATATTAATTTAAATATCTGTGTATGTGTGCACAGAGTTCAAGTGAGGATAAGAATCCAGACATCTACGGGTTCTTAAAAAGTATTAACATCCCTGTTCAGGCCTTAATTTAATTGAAATATCTTCCATTTGAATTTGTCAGGTCTCAGTTGCCACAATTATTCAATTTAGTGTCCATACTTTTGACTTTTAAAACTACAACTTTAATGACTTTTGCTTTTCTTTTACTTCGCAGTGAATGTATTTGTTCGAAAATTTAAGCTTTTTAGTTTGTAGAATCTTTTGGTATTGAAAAGTTTGTTCAGTTTTTGTTTTTTGTGGACTATTTTGACTTTTTTTATGTACAGCGGTACCTCAGACAACAAATTTAATCCGTTCCGGCGTCACGCTCTGTGTCCGATTCATTCATTATCCGAAGCGACTTTTTCCATAGGAATACATGTGAAACCAATTAATCTGTTCTGGACCCACGACAAACTCCCATA
>JAQQAE010008072.1:0-15442 GCA_029823295.1 Pseudamia nigra | reverse complement strand
AAAAAATTAAAAATGTGACATTTTTGGACAGTGAAGCTTATAATCAGGTGCGGTTTATAGTGCGGAAATTACGGTAAGTGTTAAGATTTCCGTTTTTTTTTTTTTCTCAGGGTTATCCAGCCAGATGAGGGAAAGAAACTTGCTGATTCCTGGGGTGCTGCTTTTATGGAATCCTCAGCTAAGGAAAATGAGGTAATAAAAAGTATTTTTTTTTGTTACTTCAGTGCAGTGTTGGAAGTATTACTGTTTGTTCACTGACACATTTGGCTGACATTGTACTCGTAATGCAGACTGCTGTGGAGGTTTTCAAACGGATTATATTGGAGATGGAGAAAGCAGATGGAAATGCACCACCAGTGGAGAAGAAGTGTGCTGTGATGTAAAGCTATATCCAAGACATCTGTAAGCTCATTTGCTGGAGACAGGAGACGCATCTTCACCAGCTCGCCAGTCATGACCTCACGGACACCCAGACGCTGCAGTGGAAACTTGCTGCTCCATTCTCATAGCAGATTTATTTACAGTGAAAGGCCTCTTCCATGGCAGTGGATAAATCATCATTAATTGCATCCATATGAAAAAAATTCTAAGAGCAGGATTAGGTTTGTTTGAAACAGAGTCACACCCCCAATGAACATTTTCCTTAAATATTAGTATTATCTAGGATGAGACCTTGATTTTGGTTCCAAGCAGATGGGTAGAAAACAGTATGACAAACACATTTTTCCAAATGAATCATATTAAGTCTTTCCTGAAAATAATAGTAACGAGATGCAAATTTGAAGTTGGAGACAATAATGGCTTATAACCTGAGTTAATATACATTTAGGACTGGTAGCATTTCTCACAATTGGTGGATTTCATGAAGCAGTAATGTAATTTTCCATGATAAATTCACAGTAGGTTCATTGTTACTTTAATCAGCGCAACTGAAAGTAACTTTTACCAATGAATACATGAGCTGTGTTTTCATGCAGGAGAAAAAATTATGTGTATTTAATGCATTAGCACATTTTCCTTGTGCTGCTTCCTTGGTTGAGCAGATTTGTCCTCCCTTCATTTCAACTGCTCTGTCTCGCCTTGTTGACACAATAAAGCTGTTCTCCTAGGCAAACCTGTGAGAAATTTGGTATAGCTAGAAGTGTATCTTTTGTATTGACTAATTATGGTCCTTTTATACAATTATAAATAGAATCTTGAAAATTGTTTGATACTTGTTTTGCATTCACATTGGTTTACACCTCCTTTCAATTATCCTAAGTGCATAATGATGGAACAATGATGGAAGCTGCCGTTCATTAAATTGCAACATTAATATTCAAAATGCCAAATTCATTGTCTGAAGACCACTGCTTAAAAATATGGAAAGTTTGGGTTTTGGTTGGTTCCTGTAGATAGGATTAAAAGAACAAACTGATATACCATAGTATGTAAACCATTTAACTCACATCCTGGACATGAATTGTCACTGACTGACACATAAGACTCTTGCTGACTTTTCCTTAGTGACTGTAGCGTTAAAACACATTCTTGTTCTACCTCTAGCGGGTAATTGTACCTTTACATTATTAAATGATTTGTTGGATAAATGGATGATTGATGATGGTTGAATAGATGCTGGTGATGCTGTGTCTTGTGCCTCACAGTTTAGTTCAGACTTCTTCACCCGCCTTCCTTCATGACTCAAGGTGCTCTTAAAGATTTTTTTTTCCTTCTGTTGACTTGATCCCATGGGTAGAGCTGGTGTTTTGCACCTGAACGCCAAGATTCCTGTGTAGATCAGTGTTAATTCAGAAATCTTGCTGTAAACAGTTTTGTATATAAATAAATCTGTTACTTATTTGATGTGTTTGTGGTGACTTGGCTATATACAGTAATTTATACTTGTTGCTCCGTTTTACAAATATGGTCTCCTGTTTTTCATGTATGAAAATAAACACTTTCTCTACAGTGTAGAACAGCATTACAGATCAAAAAATACACTGCCTGGCCAAAGAAAAAGTCACAAATATTTCGTTGGACCACGTTTAGCTTTGATTTCGGCACATGTTCACTGTGGCATCGTTTCAATAAGTTTCTGCAATGTCAATATTTATTTCTGTCCAGAGTTGCATTAATTTTTGCCAAGATCTTGTATTGTTGATTTGAGAGTTAGACCACTGCAGTCTTCTCCAGTACATTCCAAAGATTCTCAATGGGGTTAAGGTCTGGACTCTGTGGTGGCCACAGTATCGGTGCTAGGCAATAAATCACATTTCTGTGACCTGTCTCGCGAGATCCTCAGTAAAAAAAAAAAAAAAACTGTTTTTAGGCTAAAGCTAGGCTAACTAGCCCTATATAGCCTCACGGTGACATGTAGTCAACTTTATACTCAGTCAGTCTTAATGAAGGAGATTCAAGACTGATTAACAAATGGAGTTAAGAAGCATTGAGGACCAGGTAACAAACACAACAGAAAGCAAAGATCCTGCTGTTGGCTAACTTAGATAATTAGCAGTAATGGTACCCGTACAGCTCATACTTTACCTCTCAGCACCACTGCAAACAGCTGGCTAGTCATGGTAGCGACACGTTGAGCAAAGTTTGTCCTCCATATAATTAAAGAACAAACATCTTTTCTGAGCAAGACTAGATCTAAGAGTTGAGCTGGAGTTTGCACGAAGACTCTTCACGCCGTTTTTAGTTATATTGGCTTGACATTTCATGTAAAACGAAGCCGTATAACTTGTCTGCATGCAGGGGTGCATAAATCCGATCAAATAAACATTTGAAACTAGCCGTTCTTTGTAATAGATAAATGAAAAAGTTTGATTTTTAAGAAAGATAAAGCTTGGTCATATTTTTTAACTTTTCGAGGGAAATGATGCTGTATGTGTTGCTGTATTTAAATAAGTGATATATTTCGTAGTCAGATCATAGATGTACGGTAGATGATGTTAGCACTATAGCCCAGTAGAAAGCTATTGAAGTCCTTAGCCATTTATTTTTGCCAAAATCTACTCAAGCATGCTATTTTGTTTTTAGTTCAAACCAAGCTCAATATATTTCGACAGTGGTATATATTTCATTGTAATTTAAAGTATGTGCTACTCCCTTTACGATGAATAGTAATGTTAGATTCACCCTGGAGGCTTATGAGGGCGCTGTTTTTGTGCCAAAATACTGTATATCATTACTTGAGTACATGGTGAACATCATGGTGCTTTTTACAAGTTTACTAATCAATTACTACAAAACAAACATTAAATTCATTATTTTTCATAATAATCTAATTGGTCATGTTCTTCCTCTGTTGTGTCTCTTCCAGTCTCCCCTGGTTCAGGCTGTTTTCAACCGAAATGCTGAAGAAGTGGCATTTTTGTTGAACCACGATGACCATGTCACTTCTCTGGTAATATTATAACACTATACTTTTTGTGCGTACTGTATTTTTCTTTTTGATACTGAGTTTGTACAACCTGATGATGCAGTGGTTTATCTCTGGTTTAAGCTGTCGTTATTAATGCACAGCAACTGATTGTTTTTCATTTGAAATCCAGACATCTATGCTTTGTTTTGTTAGTGGTTTATTCTGGAAACATTTGGTACAAAATAAGATGCAGGGAGTATGTAGGGTAGAATGCCAAGTGTTAATTAGCTCATTAATTGTGGAAACATTCAGTGTCAGGCATTAAGGAAAATATAATTTATACTGTTGTCCTACTTTTTTTTGTTTTTTTTCTCAGAACCAAGAACAAAGCACACCACTTCATGCTGCTGCTTATATGGGAGATGTCCAGATTATGGAACTGCTTATCACATCAGGTATAACATTGTTTTCTGATGTCTAATTAATCTACCTCATGTTCTAAAACTGAAACAAACAGAACCCACTCAAAGCCTAATAGTAAAACATAATGTTATTTTTTTATACAGCCGCCAGTGTTAACGCCAAGGATCAGGGTTTGCTGACTCCTTTACATCGAGCAGCAGCTTCTAGAAATGAGGTAAAATTTTTAGTTGTAAAAAGGAGATTTGAGTGAAAATAATATTGTTTAGGACTTGACCATCAGATCTTTTTCTTCAGAGGGCTGTTGAGCTGTTACTGAAGCATGAAGCAGATGTCAATGCAACGGATAAATTTGGGCACACAGCATTACACATGGCAGCTGGAAACTGGGCTACAGGTTGTGCTGCAGCACTAATATTACATATGTGTGATGTGGATGCTGCTGACAGGTCAGGGAGGACACCCCTACATCATGCTGCACACAGTGGCCATGAGGAGGTAAACTCATAAACTAATTTTATACAATATAAAGTGTACATAGACACACTGGAGAACCTGCTTCAAATTTTATGCAGATGGTGAATCTGCTCCAAAGTAAAAGTGCCAACGTAACAGCCAGAGACAAAAAGGAAAGGCAGCCAATCCACTGGGCAGCATACGTTGGTAAGCACTTCACTTTACAAAACATACATGACCTTTGTGTGAAATTGTACTTCATTAGTTTGTGGACATGTTCCTGTAATACAAAACAGTAATGTGAGATAAGGATACGTAAATGTTATTGGCGACAGTAACAAAAATAAAATTGAATGTGATCTATTTAATATTGAATGAAATACGAAGCAGTATATTAAAGCTTCTAGCAACCTAAATGCACAATATTCTTCTGATTCTTTAACTTAAGTGCACACCATAGAAGTTAGTTGAAATTACTTTGAGTTAAAATTTGCAATATTGCCAATTAAGGTTTTGAGAAGTTTTTGATGTTGGGTTTATACTGGGTTTGTTGATACTGGAGATTTATTCCATGCATTTTCAAACCATTCATAAAAAACTCAGTTTTCCTCCCCAGCTTAATTAGCTACCAGCTTAACTCGCTACACTGAATGGATAAAAGTATTTGGCCACATGACTGGTTCACCCACAGGAACTTTCAGGTCCACAGGCATTATTATACCAGAACTGTTCCACATTTGGAACAAAAAGAAACAAGACAGTCAGCAAAAGAAAAATGAACAGTGTAACTAAACCTAACCCAAATGTAATAAATGTAACTGACCATAACATGAATAAAATAGTAAATAAAATAAAAAGAGTCAGGGAAAGGATGTTTTTGTTCACTTTTTGGACAAACATATTCATTGCTGCATCTACAGGAACTTGGACATCTCATTGCCTTGTCATTCCCTCTGCATCCTAAATTGGCTTAAATAATATCTTTTTTTTTCCAGTTTGTTTATTATTTGATTCATGCTTTGTTCATTTACAGTCATTATATTTACCGTTGTGTTCATTTTTTATTTTTTTGACTATTTTGTTTATTCTTGTTTCACAATGTAGAATAGCTCAGATATGATAAGGATTCCCGTGGATTTGGAAAAAGAAGCTTGAGTTTCTGTGGGTGAAACCGTTATGTGGCCAAAATATTTTGTCCATATTGCTAGTTACTTACGTAGCTAGTTAAGTTATATATACCACCAATTTATGATTTGGTTACTAGCTGCTGCTGTGATTATTATGGGTGTAAATAATCATTTGTTTTTTTTTTCATTCCAAACATACAAAAAGTAACACATTATTATCTAATCCCTTTCCTATTCATTATTGTTAAAACAAAAAAATGATTACCATAAGTGAGTTGCATTTGTTTTTCATTCCTGCCTTTAGATTGCCCTAAATTCTCCTCATTCTGGATCTTTGCCACTCTTTGCAATTCTGTGATTTACACAGGCTGAAATTGAGGTTATCATTTGATTAACTATGCAGTTCTAATAGATATATTTTCAGTTGGGGATGCAGTTTGGTATACGACTATTAGTATTGGGCTAAGGTATTACTAAGATAATATTAAATATAACATATTTAGCTCCAATGGCAGTAGAGCTTCACTAATATGATCTGTTGCCCAAAAAGTGTTAGGAAAAAAGTTTGGTATTATTGTTTTGTTTTTTTGTCGGTGCTTAATGAGATGTTCAACTTTGACATAGTATCTGTATCTTTATTATTTTATGCCATATTTCTACAGGCCTTAAAACGAATGAGGTCTATGTCTAAGAAAGTGTATAACAGAGACTTATACAAAAGTGACATATCACTAAATGTATTGTAAACTAACGATGCTTCAGTTTGCAAACCGGCCAGCAAGAGACTTTGCTGTGCTGTGCAGCATGGCAGATGCTTGTAGTAAAAGTGAAGCTCTTCTTTCAGGACATGTGGAGGTTGTGAAGCTGCTGCTGTCTCACGGAGCTGATGCCATGTGCAAGGACAAACGGGGTTACACTCCGCTCCATGCTGCAGCTGCCAGTGGACAGTTAGATGTGGTCAAATATCTCTTGAAACAGGGGGTGGAGGTAATGTGACTTGATGACATCATTCTAAGAAATTAAATAACTATCCATGCTGATAAATAATTTATTATGACACTTGTTTTATTCAATGTAATAAAGTTAAATGTACTTGGTCTTGCTCAAGGTGTTTTCAGGGAATTTGTGATAATTCTGCTATATAGTATTTATTTTATTTAGTGTTAGTATTTTATTTTATTTATAGTATTTATTTATTTTATTTATAATAGCACAGTTACATTAGTTAGGGTTGCTGAGTCACACGCTCAAAACACAGTGGTTATAAATAGTTTGATGTTAAAATTAGTCATCAGTCACAAAATGTCCTGCAGAGCTCCTGGCTTGGTTTCATGTTCTTGTTGTTCTGTGTCGCTAATTGAGCTGCTGCTTTGTCAGGCCTCTGCTGTTTGTGGATGATTTTAGAGTAATTTCTGTTCTCACAGCTGAAGCTCACTCAAGTTTGATGTACTGTTTTTTGTCCCTCTTAAACCAACCCTCCATTATCCTTGAGCACTTTTATGCTGTAATCTCATCTCATCTCATCGTTCACTTTCGAACCAAAGAACACATCATTTTCTCCTGTCACTTAGATCGATGAGCCGAATATGTCTGGACACACAGCGCTCCATATGGCTTGTCATATGGGGCAGGACACTGTGGCCAATGAGCTCATAAACTGTGGTGCCAACATCAACCAGCCAAACCTCAACGGTGACACCCCTCTGCATCTGGCTGCTGTCTCTTCCAGCGGGGTGCTGTGTCTCGAGCAGCTGATCAACAATGGTGTTGATGTCAACATTCAGGTCAACAGCTTGTCTCGCATAAAGTGAAATTAATAAAAATGTACATGTATTGCCAAATTGCCTGCATTCAGAGATATTTTTGATCATGAAAACAATTTTTTTTTTCTTTTCACTAGAATAATGAAGGGAAGATCCCTTTACATATGGCTGCAATGCATGGACGTTTTACTGGATCCCAGATTCTTATCCAAAATGGTAACAATAATGTGGGAAATGATATAGAACATAAGGGTTTCCAGGGGGTTCGGTGCTGTCTGGACTTTATGGATGAGTTTGATGAACAGATGGGTCAGAAAGCATGTTTATCAGCATAAACTATAGAATTTTACATAATTTTTGGCTATTATTATTTGAATATGTGTTTGCACAAAATTGGAAAATCTCCAGCACATAGCTAATAAAGAAAAGAAGCCCATTGGGGATCAACTACATCTGTTAGACATGCTGAAGGTCAGTTGGTTTTGATGCTGATTTTACAATGTTTTGGCATAGATGAGGCCCAGTGTGGCTTGAGTGCAGCTCCTAAGCTTTAAAATATCAGGGAAAGTCCAGATTAAATTTAAGACAAGACTGCATGCATCCTTTTCTGTTACATTTCATACCATTTTCTAGTCCATCTCTTTATAGGTGGGGAGATCGACTGTGTTGACAATTATGGAAACACTCCTCTTCATGTTGCTGCCAGACATGGTCAGGAGTTACTAATCAGCACTTTGTTAACAAATGGTGCTGACAAATCCAGGTAGGTGTTTATTTCAGTGGGTATACTTTGAGAAATGTATTATAAAAAATCATTTTTACAGTGCAGTTAATTCTGAATGAGTTTATACATTATTTGGTGGTTATCTCACTAATGGATACATTTTCAGTACATATATACATACATTATGTCTAATGTTAAATAGAAATTTTCCATCTTGGAGCTTCAGTGTTGATGTATATTATTTTTGTTATGACCTCTGAAGACCAGGAGTTCACGGGATGCTTCCACTACATTTAGCAGCGCTCTATGGCTTCCCAGACTGTTGTCGCAAACTGTTATCTGGTGAGAAAGTTTGATTCATGAAGCTGAGCTTCGTAATGTTTCGCTGCACTGACAGATCTTTAAAAAACTCAGCTTTTTATGGTTTTGTTACATTCTCTCTCAGGTCAGTTGTACCACATTGTTCCGTCTATGTTGAGCAGCCCACCACACACAGTTGGGTTTGATGTAAACGTTCCAGACGACCATGGGAGGACTTGCCTGCATGCAGCAGCCTCTGGGGGGTGAGCAAAAACACAAGCACATTCTATAAGGGGACAAGCATGTTAATATAATGGGAAATAATATGGCAATACGGTCACTATGAGATACAACCACTGACAAATAAATCCCAACTGCATGATGCAGGTTTGCTTTGCTTATTACACAGTTATGTATTGGAAAATCAGATAATTAGCTGTTCTCCCTGTGGTTTCACAATCCACTGTCCTGCATACCTGGAGTGTCAACGTCATACTGTAGCTTTACAGTGTCTGAGCATAGTTACATGTACCTTGTCTTGCTTATTGATTTCTTGAAGATCTTCACCCTAACAGCTTTTGGTAAAGGTGGTGTTACTGCTTTTTGAAATGGTGCAGTACTGTTTGGAACAAGAAAAGCTGCAATAGCTCAAAAGTCACCTAATTTACTTGAAACTTGCCATGTTTACTGACCACTGTAAAATCTGTCCTGTCAGTGTTAAGGATAGGGGTTGCTATTTTGTATAATAAGAAAAGACCTGAATGTTTCAAAGTGTCTGAATGAGTATACTTGAAACCTCACATGTGTACTGATCGCTTTAATATGTCCAATCCATCCTATTAACTTTTGAGATAACATTTGCTTGTAACAAGAAAATACTCTATAAAATCACTAGTGTTCAGTATCTGCCTTTTTAAACACATTCCTTGCAAGTGTGTGTGATTGGACAACCTCAAGTTTGGCAGAGCATACTGATAGAAACTTACTTGATTGCAGTTAAATGTTTTTTATTTCTTCTTCAAAAAATAGCAGTGAAAAATTCTGCAGCAGACTTTAATTTAATAATTCTGTTTCTGTTCCTGCTTCTGGCAGAAATGTTGAATGTCTCAATTTGCTCTTGACTAGCGGAGCTGAAATGGATGTGAGAGATAATTTAGGAAGGTAAGTCGATGAAAGTATTCATTAACTACGCAACCCAGCGTCGATGATTTCTGATAAATTACATGTTTTCCTTGACAGATCTGCTCTGCACTACGCTGCAGCAAACGGGAACAGCCAGTGTACTGTTTCTTTGGTGCGAGCCGGAGCTGAGGTCAATGAGCTGGACCTAACTGGCTGCAGCGCTCTGCACTACGCTGCTGCTTCACACACCTTCTGTGGGTGAGGGACGACACGCATCTTTAATCTTTTCCTTTCTTCCTGTTCTATGGACCAACAACAAGTTGCGTCTTTAATAGTATTTCTTTCAACTGACACCATTTAAGTGAGGGTTGAAAGTGTTCCTTCGCACTGTTTTAGAGACGACTCGAGCTCTGATCCAGACTTCCGTTTGGAAAAGGAACAAGAGGCCTCTATGTATGTCACAGCATTTTCATATTGCGTATTTCTATAAAAAAATCAAAACATTAGATGTTATGATTAAGATTAAGTTCAGGAGATTTTGTTGCTGTTTCTGTTTTTTTTTCCTTCAAATTGTATTTTAAATGTAAACACAGTAACACTTTGAACAACAAAAATTAGAAATAACAAAACAAACAAACAAAAACAGTAAAACAGTAACACATGGACATAATATTTCTTAATGTTTTCACTCTCTGTGTAGGTGTTTGGATTACTTGCTTGACAATGGTGCAAACCCAACTCTAAAGAACAGTAAGGGATACAGTGCTGTCCACTTTGCAGCAGCTTATGGGAACAAACAGCATCTCGAACTGGTTAGTGCTATGCTTGTTTTGAAGGCTTTGGCTTTATTGTATATGGTTATTGCTACTGCTACTAGTTCAAAAGAGCAAGGTACTAAACCCTGTGCCAATAGTGAGGAACTCATACTGTAGGTGGCGATAAGAATTCAGAACAGTATTTGTTTTAAAGATTGTTTTGTCAGTGGCAGATTGTGAGATCAGTAGTGCATTGCAATAACTCAAATGGCAAGCAGTGAGGACACAAAAATACACATAAACTGGAATATGAATAACAAGTGGAATGAATGCATTATAGCTTCTTGGTCTGTGGGTTCCTCATCACCACCAGCATATTATTTTAACACGACTATAAGGTAATACTAACTGATTTGTCTCTGTTGCTCTGACAGCTCCTGGAGATTTCTTTCAACTGTCTAGAGGAGGTTGAAAGTAATATTCCAGTCAGTCCTTTGCACTTAGCGGTAAGAATTACAGTTACCACAAATATTGAAGTTCTGCTGACATTGGCATGAAATGAAACACATGAATTGATGTTTAACAGTTGAAGACCTCCGTGTGTAACATGCTTTGTCCTACTACAGGCATATTACGGGCACCGTGATGCCCTACGTTTGCTCTGTGAGACCTTGGTTAGTTTGGATGTGCGGGATATCAAAGGTCAAACTGCCCTCCATCTGGCTGCTCAGAGAGGATTTACACAATGTGTGGAGGTTTTGCTGAAACACCAGGCATCTTACAAAGTGAAGGAACACAAGCATAAGAGGACAGCTCTGCATGTGACAGGTTTGTTGTGACCTTGGTTAACTCATACACAGTTTACCAACATTTTTTTTCTTTTCCTGGAAAAATATGACCTCAAACATTGTAGTCTTAAAACCCAGTGAAGGAATATCAAATAAAGTAGACAAAGCCCTTAAATACTTTATCATAGTGTAAAATTAGCCTAATTTAAATATTTAGATATGGGAAATGTGGATCTATACATTCAGTGACTAGTGTCACCCCCCCCCCACCCCCACAAGGATTAAAGGGTAGAAAATGGAGGTATGGATGTCTGACTTGCATAAAAATTGGATTGTTTGAAAAAATGACCTTAAAGCACCACTCTGAGTGAATATACAGTTTGTTATAAAGGATTATCTTTAAAACATGAGATACTAGTAAGTGTATGTTGTCTTTTTTTCGTGTGCAGCTGCTGAAGGTCACATAGACTGTCTGCTTTTACTGGTCAACATGGAACAAAGTGCTGAAGTCATCGACAGTCAAGACACACGGGCACAGTAAGTCACTTTATGTTTCACGTTTGAACCATTTTCAATGTTTACATACTTAACTAGATTTGTTTTGTCTTGACATGACTTAATCAAACAGCAGCGATACAACATATGGAAATAATGGAATAAAAATAACAAAATCATCATGCAACTTAATGTTTCTGGTCTGAGAATTAGCTGTGCAGCTGTTTGTTTGTTCAATGCTTGCAGGACAGCACTAATGCTCGCAGCTTTGGGTTGTCACACCGACTGCGTTCATATCCTGCTAGAGAAAGGAGCCAAAACTGACACTGCAGACAAAAAGGGCTTCACCGCATTACACATAGCTGTAAGGCATTTTATTAACACAGTTATATAAGGGTGGAAAATGTGCATTTCCAGATGTGTCTTTCCTGTCTGTCTCTCTTGTCCTCCTGCAGGCCATGTTGGGTAGTGAGGACTGTGTTTCTGCTCTGTTGGACCATGGTGCCTCAGCTCTGTGCAGGGACTCTCAGGGAAGGACCCCGCTGCACCTCGCAGCGTCTCGTGGCCACTCAGAGCTTCTCCATAGTTTGTTGAAAGCTGCTATGAAAGCTGACCCTCTTGACTCTATGTTGGACCACAGAGGCTACACACCCACACACTGGGCTGCGTATCATGGTGAGACTGACAGACCAGCACAAAAATCATCTGGTTTCTTGATCTGCTTCAAGCTCTATCTTCAACCACAAAATATTGTCCAAGCTTTTTCAGAGTTTATTCATCATTTGTACTTATGTTTCTGTTCCCCTCAGGTCATAACAAATGCCTATGCATTTTACTAGAAAACAAACTTTTTAGTAACCAGGAAGGAAATCCTTTCACTCCATTGCACTGTGCACTGTGAGTACCAGCTAATGTAATTTCCAGTCATATGGCAATAATGAATTTAAATTTAAATGATGGCTGGACATCTCTCTTTCTTTCTTTCTCTCGCTCCCTCTCCTGTTCATTTACAGAATTTATGGACATGAAGTAGCTGCTGATCTTCTTTTAAAGACTGTTGGCCCTCACACTGTTAATATTCGTGATGCAAAAGATAGGTGAGTCACTCCGATTGAAGTAGCATGTGATGGTTTCACAATAGTGATCGACCGATATGGGTTTTTCAGGACCGATACAGATTATTAGTAGTTAAGGAGGCTGATAACCGATATTTGGAATCGATATTCATATGCAGTAAAAGTGTAAAAATTGGTGTACAAATGTTGAATAATACAAACGCTTAACTTTGTTTAAATGCCTAAAGCATGTTTATTTAACCAAACAAATAGAAAATAAATAGCTCCAGAAGTGCATGGAGTTCCTAGACTCAGAAGTTATTGTAGTAGTCGTGAGCTGTAGAGTTTTTCATGTGACTTTCATGCGAACACACTATTCTCCACATTAGACACATTCTCCCCATTGCTAATACATCGTTTGCTGATCGTTTAGAGCCAGACGGCAAACTAATGTTATATTATCATTTATCATTTCGTGCCAATTTTCCTTCATTTTCTTGATTATTTTGCTCATTCTTTAACATTTGTGCATTTTCTTGATTATTTTGCAGCAGAAACAAGCAAATAAACAAGTAATCCATGCTGCTGCAACCCAGTACAAAAATTCACAAAACCAATTAACCGAAGAGCTTTCAATCATGTTATATGTAGCTAGATTTATGTCTTGTAATATTATGTGGATGCTCCAGACGTTTAGTACTAGTATAAATATGTGTGGCGCAGTGGCAGAGGGGGCGCTCACCTCTGACAGCATCTCGTACTGCCCTCTCCTGCCCAGAGCGATGGTCAGCAGGTCGTACACCACAGACGCCGACTGGAGGCTAATGATACGGTCATTGTTGTGTTCAGGAATCCTGCTCAGCACGGCATCACGGTTTGCCTGAGACACAAACACAATGAGGGGACAACCTTCAGGAAATGTTCAATCAATCAATGTCTCAGTCATCACTTATGTCCCTCTGTCAGTGTGTACTGGCGCATGTGGAGACCCTCCCCTCTGTCCACCTTTTGTTTTCCCTTTGTTGCAGTCTGTGTAACAGGTGGTCTCGGCAGAGAGCTGAGCAGAGAGCATTGGACAGCATGTCGGAGAAGAGGCATTCAAAATTCATCAGCTTTGGTTACATTTCCCTATGGAAGCTTCCCCATGAGTTTTGGATGGTGAGTTTATAAATGCTCTAAAAACACCAGAAAATGGCTGCTAGTCTCTCTCACTCTTTAACTTTTGTTAATTTTCTTAAATTATTTTAGTCATATTCTTGATTATTTTGCTCATTCCCTGTTAATTTTTGTTTACTTTGCACATCTTTATTCATTTTCTGGGTTATTTTGTTCATTTTTTGATAATTTTGTTAATATTGTTGATTTTTTTTGGTTCATTTTTGTGGTCATTTTGCTCATTCTTAGTAAATTTTATTTTCTTGATTATATTACAAACATTTGTTCATTTTGTTGCTAATTTAGTTATTCGTGAATATTTTGTTCAGATTTCATTCATATTCTTGATCATTATGTTAATTTTTGTTAATTTTCTTGATTTTGCTCATTTTTGTTCATTTTCTTGATTATTTTGCTCATTTTTTCCTTTTCTTGATTATTTTGTACATTCTTTGGTCATTCTGTTGATTATTTTGCCCATGTTTTTGCTAATTTTGTACTTCTTTATCATTTTGTTCATTTTTCTTAGCTTTTATCAAGTTTCTTGATTTTGCTCACTATTTTTTTCTTTTTTTGTTCATTTTCCTGATTATTGTGCTCATTATTGCCTGTTTCACACCTTTTTTCTCGTCATGATGGCCATCTCCCATCATGTCTTCAGGGACGATAATTCCTCTGTGAGCAGAGAGGATGGGGGGTGAGTTTGAAGAAAAGTTTCATACTTCACCTTTACTTTTACATATGAACTTTTTTTTGTTTTTATATTGGTGACAATATTTTTGCATAACCCCCTGTGAAAGGTATGAAAGTCCAGTTTGAACCTGGACCGAAACAGCCTGTTCTGGTCTGACGGGTGACCAGATGTTTAGTCCACTGGGGTTTTAGCCCTGAGTGCGGTGTGGAATTCCCTTAGAAGCACATTTCAGACTCTCTGCACTTCAGATTCACTGGTGGATTTGACAGGTGTATGACTTTGTGTTTGGGTCTTACCATTGACTCACTGATGAGCAGCAGCAGCAGAGCCTCTTCTGTGTTCTCCTGAGGGCAAAACAGACTGAGAGCACACAAAGACACACATAAGAGAAAAGTAACAGAGCACAGCCAAATGTAGAGCCGTATTGGTTGGCTGTTCTCCTTCAATTTCCCATTTTAGCACCAGCAAACACACATTCTCACTCACTTCTCTCCCGAGTACACTCGTGGGCGTCGGCTTAGGCTGTAGTTCTTGGTGTGAGTGTGTCCTTGGCGAGTCGGATCGTCCAGTGGCGACACGGTGGGCGGGTCTTCGAGAGGAGACCAGTAACTCTGTTCGCACATTCCTCGGAGCAGGATCTCTGCAAGCTGTCTCGCTATAGTCTGCACACAGACACCGAAAAGTACATGCACGTTGGCAGAGGCACCTGGCACTAAAATAGAAATCTGTTTATATTGAGGCACCAGCACTTTGAAATAACCAAAAATTAATTAATCCCAATAATGAGGAGCACTTTTGGGAAAAATTAACACTGAACAGCACTGTTGGTCCAAAACCCAGAGTTTCTGCTTCTTATTTCTCCTTGTGCTCTTAATTTATGTTAATTTGCATTTTTATTTTGTGTGTTTGATTAATTGAACATATTATTTATTATTCTGCTCATTTTTGTTTATTTGTATGCCTGTTTTGTTGTTGTTTTGTTTCAATTAATTTTTGCTCATTTTGTGAATTATTTCTATTATTATATATTATATTATATCTATTTTCTTGCTTAACTGATAATTTTCATCATTGTTGCTTATTGAACATGTTCTGGACTATTCTGTTCATTTAAACATTTGTTTGTATAATTATTGTGTCCTCTAATTCTCTATTCTTCTTGGTCGAGGCCTGGGTTAACAACGACCGCCATCAGTGCTGTTAACCAACAGGGTGCTGGTGGAAACTGGACTACTGTTG
>JAQQAE010008070.1:0-15444 GCA_029823295.1 Pseudamia nigra | reverse complement strand
TGGATGCATGACGAAATTGCAGGCAGTAGTGTCACTTGTTGTAGCACACCGCCATCTGGTGGATGCATGACGCAAGTGCGCCTTATAATCCGGTGCGCCTAATAGTGCGGTAATAAAGCACCATATCCTTGACAATGAGGAGGAAGACACGAATTCGAACTTGGTTTGCTGCGAGTAGAAAAGGCTCAATCTTGCTCTGCTCACATGAGCCACCTGGTGGTTGCTGTTGCGCAATGCAGCTACTGTTAGAAAAACAATCCCCCCGCCGTCCACCACCACCCCCCATCTGTAACGCAGCGGCGTTATCGCTGCGGCACCACCACCAAATGAAACCCGCTACATCTGTAGGCTTAAGACTTTCCTTTTTGACAAAGCATATAGTCTAAGCAAAAGTCTACGTCAGGCAAACCCTTAATATTCCCTTAGCTCTGCTGCATAGTCCTAGGCTGCTGGGGGCACTGAGCTTTGCTCTCTACCTCTTTCTTTATCTTCTTCTTTACCTCTTCCCCTACATCTGTCTCTAAATCTTTTTCCTTCCTCTCACTCTCTCTCTCCCACCATCTCCCACTCTCCTTCCTGCTCTCCCACTACATCTTCTCTCCCTCTCATTTGAGTGGTGCACTGGGTAGCATTTGTGCCTCACAGCTGGAAGGTCCTGGGTTTCAGTGTCTGTGTGGGTTCTCTCCAGGTATTCTGGCTTCCTCCCACAACCAAAAATATGCACTAGAGGTTAGGTAAACTGGTCACTCTACAGTAAATTTTCCATAGTCGTGAATGTGAGTGTGAATGGTTGTCTGTCTCTATGTCAGCCCTGTGATGAACTAGTAACTCATTCAGGTTGTACCATGCCTTTGCCCTAAATCAGCTGGAATAGGCTCCAGCACTTTTGCTCCGTTGTTAAGATATTATGGCAAATAATTTGCATAGTACTGACATTTAGGAGACCATAAACCTCACAAAAATAAGAGGAAGAGGAGGGTTGAACAGTCAACATACATGATTGCCACCAAGGAGACCTGGGTTGATGTCCCACTCCATGCACTTTGTTTCATCCATTGTACTTTGCTTTCTGTCATTCATCCTAATCATTTTTGCTAACCCTAAATAGATGGCTTAATGCCTAAACTTGACTCTTTTCCCCCCTAAATGAAAATGAAACAGTGGGGACTGTGTTGCCTGAGCCTGAGGTACACTGGATATGTGACCCACACTCTCACTGGTGCTTGAAATGTGTGGAATTGTGACGGTAGGAAATGCTAGATGAAATATTTTTTAACTCAAAGCTACATCAACATAAAACAGTATGGAGTCATTTTTGCACAGGGGACAGTGAGTGCTATCAACATTGAACTTCACACTGAATTGAATAGTTTTAAATTTATATGGAGAATAGATAAAAACTGCCCTAGTGTCCCTCATAATAGTTTTTGTTTCCTACAGAACTGGAAAGTTATTTAGCTATTTTATACATTTTCCGCCCAATTTAAGGCTGCACTGAAGGAAAGTCCAAGAGCAGTTCTTTGCCACCAAGATGAGGTGTGACAGAGTTAACCCAAAGTCAGTAAGTGCTATTGGATATAGATCTTCTCTTAGAACAGGTAATTACTATTTGTCTTCAGAATTAGATGTTTGCAATGCTGTTTCGTTGCTCTTGCCTGTGCACTGGATTGCAGTATTACCCTCGCAACTTTGCTGGTGTAAATGCAAATTTCCAGGTCATGAGACAAGTAAAGAAATATCTTATCTTATCCAAAAGTCCTTCCCAAAGGGCACCAAGAGACAAAATAAAAATAAATGATAAAAGAAGAGCAGAGAGTGACGAGGAGGTTCTCCAACATGTCCTTCTATAGCAGTGAGCCCAAGACAAACCACATTCTCTATATAGTGCATGTAGGTACATAGATTGAGCTCTACTTTCTCTACTTTCATGTTCCTCTGCCTGTCTCACGTGTTCCTTCATGTTCTGAAAACTGTGACCACATGGTCTTCAGGCTCTACAGGGAGACAGCTCTCTCGCTTCGTTTGATGGATAACACCCTCTGGTAAATGTGTACTGCACCAGGAGGATAGTCTGTGGTTGTGGATGTTGCTTGGGATGCTGCTTATTTTTTTTTTTTCTCCCTGGATCTTTACAAGTGCCAAGGCTCCTATGACAACTAGGTCTGTCTTCGGTGTCATTTTTCACCTAAGTCTTTCTGGCTTTACATCCTAAAAAAAATTAGAGGCTATGCAAAAAAAAAAGTTGCAACGCAGTAATGTTTGAAAAAAAAATGACCCAAATGTTGGCAGACAGTGGATGGAATAAACACAAAATAATGAAGACACAGTAGTGGCCCCAGTTTCAAACAATGGTCACCTGACATCCATGAAATGAGTCAGAACCACAACGCCGACAGAGAATTGGAATCTGGGTCAATTGTGTCCTAAATGGCTAATCCTAATGGCAATGAAGAGTTAAAAAAAGTCACAAACATGCTATGAAAAAGGCTAAATATTGGAGAAAAAACATTTTGTTTGTTTCAAAAAGAAAGGAGAGAGTATACATGAAGAAACGTATTTAGTATCTTCAGTACTATACCATTCTTACCCCTTTTTAAATGTCACCAGCATTTAGTCAAGCCTTTTTATTCACACAATTCTTTCATTGCGAATAGAAATACTATAGCTAACATGTTATCACATTAAGCTAAGCTGTAGAACATAGCCACTCATTAGAAAGAGACTGCTCACTGTAGCTTTAGTGTTTAATTAGAAGCAGGATGTCTTCAGGTAGCAGAGACTCTCTAGTTTACCATAATCTGTGATTATGATTGGTGCTATACAAATAAAGATTGATTGATTGATTGCGTTAGGGCTTTGATCTGCTGGTAGAGGGCAGCCCAAAACAAAGTAACAACAAGGTGTAAAAATTAAAATCTTCCCTCAAATGAAACCTGTCAGAATGCATGAGATCCAGTACTGCGTCGAGGTCTTGGGCGACCTCAAGTTTGTTTTCATGTCTTATCAAGTTTATACTGCTTGTCAAAATTGGTATGGGGTAGCACATGCAAATATCTGACTTTGGCTCAATTGTTTTTGTAGGATTGTAAATAAAAAAAGAGTAAATACTGTATATGCATAGGATAAACACATAAAAATTGCAACTCAATGCCTTTAGCTGGCAAAACTCCTTATTTATCGTGACACCTTTTCTTGTGGTAACAATGAGCCCAAACAATAAAAACCATTTGACATTGATGAATGAACCCTGTTTGAAGTCAATATATCTCATATTTTCTTTCCCAAAGTGTTCAAATTATTTATCTGCACACTGAGGTACCACTTCATACTGAACACTTTATTTTATTTATAGAAACTCTGAAATGTTCTTTTGTATGTTTCCTGTGTATATTGAAAAAGTAAAACATGGCTGTCACTTGATTGTGTTTTTTCCAGTTACAATAATTACAAACTATCAATTTGAGCATTGAAAATAAACTCAAGATTTCGTACAGGTGAACCTTTTTTTGTTTGATACAGTATAAACTGGCAGCATTAAGTCAAATCAAGTTTGTTCATTCCATCAAGGCATTTTTTCAGATCAAGTATAGTTTGTGCATGCACATTCTTGAAAATGTTACAGAACAACGGCAAGACACCAACCTACAGATGGCACCTTCACAATGGTTACTACCTGATTTGAAATAGGTTATGAAGAAGATTCAACCAGCTTCCTGAGTTTCCTTCCCAGGGAGCATGAAAGGTTGATGCTACCTGATCTGCACCCAGAAATCAGATCAGTTCCACGCATGTGCCGAAGTACTATTTCCTGCATCATTTGTTCTACACGTGTGACAATGCTACTTCACGGCAGTCATATTTCAAAATAACATGTAGAAGATTGCTCAAATGATTTTGTATCAAATAGGGTTTGGGTTATGGCTAGCATACAGTGTACAATTTTAGAAATGTGTGTACATGAAGGTACACTGTGCAATCATTTCAGCTGCAAATGCACATGAATCCAGCGTACACTGTGCTTTCCGATGTCCACACATGGTTGTGCAGTAGTACACTGTACAGGTGATTGGACATCCTGTCCTTTCTTTTTCAATCAATCCTGGGAAGAAATACAGTGTTTTTAGTAGTATGGTACTCCTGCACATGCATGGAACCAAACTGGTTTCCTGGTACAGATGAGGTAGCAAAAAGAGTCACAGAGCAAGCCCACCACACGTGAGACCAGTGAGAAACACTTAGTGGTAAGCAAAAGTGAAATAATGCATCTTACACTGCAGTAACAGATTCGTCTGTATCACCTATGGCTGTAATTCCAATGTTTTTTAAGCCAACTGTGACTGATGCTATTAGCCAGACTTAGACTTTGTGCCTTTGTGCCTCTAAGAACAGCAAAAATACTGCGCAGAACCCTCAAGCTCCCAGGCCTCTGGTAGAGGACCCGAGCTTGGAAGGATGAGACCACCCGCGGAGGGTGAGAAGTGAATTTTTTTTAATATATATATAATGCAAGTTGAAATAATACCGTTAGAGCTATTTGCCACATTTCCTAGCATTGTGCATTATATGCTGTTTCTGAAATGTCTATTATAGCAATCCAACATAATCCAATATTACATATTATTGGATTATTACACAATCTATTATTACAATTTCCTTTGAATTGACATTTAATAAAGGTATTCTAGGCAATTTAAAAACCTTTGCATCACTGCATCATTATTTGCAAAAATCTTTAATTGCTTTATCTTCTTTCCCCAGCATAGTAACAATTAACTATCTTTAAAGGAATTTTTCTCTTCCACTATATTTACAGGGGTCATTACCCATCAGGAGAATCACAACTTCTTAATGCTCATATAAAATTTGACACCCTACCTGTGGGGTGATTTTAAAATGGAAGGGTAATGCTATTGGGGGAAGAGAGATTGGGATTAAATGTTAATTAGTAATTTGGACGTTAAAACGACAAAATCATGCCATAATACTAATACTATAAAACATATAATCCTCTTCTTAAAACTAGTACTATTAATATATTCACCACATGCTGCATATTAAAGTAATACAACATGGAAAAAATACATACATGAGCTGTTTTTGTTGTCTATTTGTGTTTGTCAAATCATAGCTTCTGCGATATTAGCCCACGACACTTGCTCTGGGACACCACACATCTATCATAAACAACATATTTAATTGTCAGAAAGCTACGCTTAGATTCAGAAAACTGCCACTTAATTCAAAGCAGCACGCAGGACCATAGCTAGGAAATAATCTGGTGATGGATGACTGTGACCCTCCTTTGGGTCGATTGCGACAAGTGGACAGCTGGATGGATCGAGCAAAAACAGAGAAAGAAGAACAAGGAGGATAGGAGGGAGGTGAAAAAAGAGGAAAAGTTGGTATTCACAGAATCACTCCAACTTTTCATCTGCCCTCAGGCTGGGCAGCAGCTCAAGGGAATAACAAACGTCTCCCTCTTCCTCTGTTCTATGATACAGAGAGGTAAAACCCTCTAAAAATAGTGTGACTGTATTTCTTTGTGTGTGTCAGCTGCGGAGTGCGGGTGGACTACATGCATAATGACTTTCATTAACCTTCACAGCCCTGACTGACGGTGGAAAAGGTTTACAGTGCATATGGCATGACGCAAACATTATGAAGTCGAACTGCACGGTCTCTGTTTCTGGTGCAGTTCTAATCAGCCAGTCTATTCTTATCTACAGAGCAATGCATAATGTGTGAGCTATCCAGTGTCTCTGAGAGATGGCCTGAGGCAACCCTACCAAGAAAATTCCTCCTTCTTTTCTATTTATAAAAAATGATCCTCTTGTGAATGTCCCATTTAAATCCAGATGGTATACAGCCTCACTCTGGATTCCACATTTGTACTTGACTGTAATAAAATGTTGGTTCATTAATCAATTTTAAGATATTTATTTGGCTATGAAACTGAAAGTGTAGAGAAATTACTTATAAAGCAACTTGCAGCTTAAAAATTAATGCTTTTGTGTGTTATTTATGTGAAAAGTAATGATTTTGGTTAAATTTTCAGTGTCTCATTTTATATGTATGCAGCATGTGTAATGCTTGCAAACAATATTTTCCCATCAACTACTCCACAAAGTTACCTGTGAAAGTTTGTGTACCTCAGGATTTATAATGACTTCTAGTGATAATTGCTACAAATACACTGTAAGGCAGAAGAACCTTGACTCATCATCCCTTAAGGAGCTATAAAATAGTTACATAACTGATGTGGAGAGCTTTTTAAGTGATACTAAAACTAAAATATGTTTCTGAGCTAAATGGAATAATATTATTGAGTTGTTATAAAACATTAAACATATCAGTATTGGTGATAACACACAAATAGACAATCATAAAAATCTGTAGATTATTACATTGATTATGATTTGTTGGTGTCCTTTTGGTATGCATTTTTAGACAAAAAATTTTTTAATTGGAGCTGAACAGACACCTGTTGCTCCATCGCCCTCTGGTGAACCTCTTTCATTTTCTGACTGTCAGACAGAAGCCATCAAGTCACTCCATTCTGCACCGTGGGACTTGGACACAGACAGAGGTATAGTGTTGTGATTCTGATGTCTCGATCATTTAGAATTCAAAATAACATAACTAAATAATGTGCTAAAATTGCTTTCACATTGAGGCAATACACACAGTTATATTATATTCCAGCATATTTTGCACCAATGTAGCCATATTCATCCCTTTTCCTGAAAATCTGCCATCTAAAGCCCAGTGACATAAAGAATTTAAAACATGAGCCTCAGAGTGACAGAAGGCCCATCAAACTGCCAGAGCAGAGAGTTCTGTTCAACTCCAGTGACACTCACTTGTTTAATTCACACAATATTCACTGAACCTACACAAAAATTATATCAGTGTGTTCAGCCAAGCCTTCTGATTCTGGTGATCTGAGCAACCACAGAAAATGCTCGTGTGTATGAAACTAAATGTTTGCAGTTTGGCCATAATGATCCAGACATGTTGTGGAATATAAGAGAGAATCTGTTGTGAGTGGCAGGTACTCTCAACAGTGTCACAACAACACAAGCTGCAGAATAAATCTTATTGACAAGGGATTCAGGTTTTTGATTGTTTTGGGAAAGATCTGTGTGCTGACAAGAAAAAAAGAACGAAACCTTCTTAATATTGCATCCACTTACACAGTTATTGATTTTTACATAAGCCTTTCTGAAATGGTAAAATAAGTTATATTAAAGCTGACTCTTTCATTTGCTCAAACGATTCTGTATATATGTTGCAGGTTCTTTACTCTCCTGATGTTCCTAAACGCCTCCAGTCTAACATCCATGGTTGACATTCAGAGTCTAATCACTGCACTCTCAGATCTCTTTGACTTTTCAAGCTCATTCAAAGGATGTAGTGAGACTCAGAGTGGGGGTGAAGTCACAGATATAAGACTCATTGTCCCTTGCATACTATTCGAACATATCCCCAGAAAATCAAAAATGTAAATATTGCCTTCCTGATTTGGTGAAAATTACAGCACTGACTGTGGTTGAACAGCTTTCATATTTACAGACACCATCTCGGTTTGTGACCTTTACTCGTGATCCTTTACATGAAGCATTACACATTATGACAATATCTATGCAATGAGGCAGACTGTGAGGGTTACCTTTGGTTCAAGAAATGTCAACAAAGGCTGTCGAGTGCAGATACTGTACCTGCAGACTCCCAACAGCAGAATAGGCTGCGTAGGAGAACTGCTGCTTGAGCAGGTTGTTCGGTCCCCGCTGGTCACATGGGATCCCGTTGGGCAGCAGACACTGGTGACTAGACTTGTCAGTAATGGTGTTTGGGGTAAGACCAGGCAGACTGAGCAGGACTGTGTGATTGGACAGATGGACATCAGTCAAACCAAGGCCCACCCACAGCCTGTACAAGTACCGGGCTCTGGCTTCTTCACTATCATCTGAGAGACTGGAGAGAGACCTGCAGGTAGAACACAGATAGATGCGTTTTATATCATGCAATTCACATATTTTCCTGAAAAGGGAGAGGTACACTTCCTCTGGTGTTCAACAACTACATGAAATAGCTGAACAGCTCAGTTCCGATCTAAATAAGCAGGTATCTGAGGTACAGTATTCATTCTATTTTGAATCTGGATTCTGCTAGAACTGCTCTCACGCTAAGACCATGTACACTCTCTTCACTATATTTTGCATAAATGTAGCCACAGTTGTCCTCTTTCAGAAAATCTGGCAGATTTTCAGAAAATCCCGGTGACCAAAAGAATTTAAAATATGATTGTGAGAGTGACAAAAGGTCCTTCAAACTACTGCTCTAACGCCCATGTTAAACCAGAGCAAAGAATTCTGTTCAACTCTGGTAAGACTCACTTGTTTAATTTGCTCTGTCTCACAATTTCCACTGTACCTATACAAACATTATATCACTGCATTCAGCCAAACCTTCTATCACTGGACTCATGATGAAATGATTTTGGTGATCTGAGCAACAGTTTGAGACTCAGATGCTCCGGTTTGAGCTTCAAGATAAAACTTTCTCAGTAAGCGTTACTGGCTTTAGGCTCTGAGGTCACAAGAACAAACATGCATTTAAGGCTGAAAACCATCGGCAACCACAGAAAATACTAGTGTGCAGTTTGGCCACGATGATCCTCCGGTGTCCTGGAATTTTGGAGGTGTTCTAATGTAAGAGAAGATCTGCTGTCAGTAGCAGGTACGGTACTCTCAAGTTTCCATAAAATCTTAGTATTATTTAATCTCTGGAGTTTTTCCCTGAAAAAAGAGAGATACTTGACATCTCCTGTAGTGTTCAAAAATGTCTGAAAATAGATGAGATAAATGAATGTCTAATTTCATAATGAGCAGGTTTCTAAGTATCCTCATTTGGGGTTGATACTTTTTCATCACATTTTTGAATGTGCATTCGGGGATTTGTTCCCATGGTGCCACAAAGCTGGCTGATAACACCTGGCTCGGAGTCAGGGCTCAGGACTCTATGCAGGCCAATTCCGATTTCCAAAGCAGTTTGGTGTGGAAAAACTATTTGTCCATGGATGTGGTTTGTGCAAACACTGGCATTGCCATGTTGAAACAGGACAACATTTTGGCCATACTGTTTGAACTAAACTGGAAACATGCTGTCTTCACAAGTTGCAGCATTCAGACTTCCCATATATGAAATGTGCTCAAAAATCTGTCAAAAAGTGCAAACTTTTTAAAATACAACACAATATAATTTAAAGTGATGTAATTTAATTTTAATACTTTCATTACAGTGTTAACTTTATTCATATTGAAACACTCATTACAAAAGCTCACATAATGGCATTCTCTAAAATTATGTTCTGAAAAATGGGAAATGCGAATAATAGATTGCTTCAAAGCCTGTTGGGAATTCAATTTAGCAGTTTAAAAAAAAAAATAATGAGATTGCCTATGTTTCTTCTCCTTCATCTTTATAACACAGAAATAGGACTTTTTGTCCTCTTTCTTACACACACGCAGATGCACACACACTAGAACTGTCAATCTCCGTCACAGCCATTTCCTAATTGCAAGAGAGAAATGTCAATAAATTTTGATCCAGCCTTATTTGAGTCTCCTCATCTGCTTTGTTTGGCTCTTGGTGTTTACTCCCTTTATTGTTCTGAGTCAGAGATGACTGGACTCAAAGGTTCAGCAATAAAGATGCTTCTGGGACAGACTTTCATGAAATCTCATCCGTTAGGAGGAGAATAAATAAACCGTCCAGCAGTGCACTACCACCTGGGCTGGGGAAAATCTTACTTTAAGATTTCAAATATAATGTTCACATAAACACAAAATGAGAAAATTAATACATCAATGAAGGTCAGCTATATATTTGAAAAATTAAAGAACAGGAAGGGTGATTTTGCAAAAATATATATTATAATATATAATGTTATATATTACATATTATAGTATATAATATTATATATTTTGCAATATATCAATATATTTTTCGTATCAAGCAAAGTTTTTTTTAACGTTTTTTTTTCCTGTAGGCATAATCTCACCATCTGTGGCTGTCAATGAAATATTTTTCATATTTGCTGATAATGAGTGCTACAAGGCCACAGAACCTTTATGTTATGTTGCATGCCTCAAGGCATCAAAAGAACAAACATATTTTCTTCTTTGTACTTGAGTGCGAATCTGCAACACTTCTAAAATGTCACATGCTTTCTTGCATTAGTTGTGTTATAATGATTGAAAAAACACTTTAAAATACTGTAAATTACACCAGAAACTGGAAAGCACTCAGACTGCAAACCTCTGCAAACCTCAGTTTCTCTCCATACGAGGGATATGATATTGAAAACAAATGATAAAGTTGTACAAATTGTCAGTTATAATGTTATTTTAATATTAGTTAAATTAAATTTCCATAATGATGGAATGATCTTCCGGATCTAGCTACGTAAATATTGAATAGACATCAAATACCAGTATGTGGACATATTACAGAATCAGCAAACTTTTCACGACAATTAGGAGTCAGTTTTATGTCTATAGCTTTATTAACTACATTACTGTAACTATTTTCCCTCAACCACTGTAAGTATAAGCATTCTAGATCACTATATCCAGCATATATACAGTAGGTAATAAATATAGTAGCATTATCTGATAAATAGTACATACATAATGAGAAACATCATAATGTGGAATTCATTACAGCCTCATCTATTATATTTGAACAGGATAGTTATCCTACAGGTAATAACAATGTCAGTGCACATTAATTGTCATCAATAAGGTGACATATTCAGAACCAGGCAAATGTAAATATACATGCAAAAGCCCTGTAAAACAAAAATGATTAGCTGCTTAATTTGTTCAAGTTTTGTTTCTACTTAATCTACTATGATAATCTTTGCACAATTTAGTGATTTTGTTTTATTTTTTTATTTAGTACATTTTTGTTAATCTACTTTTCATATTTTGTTAATTTTTGCTAATTTTCTTACATTAGGTCACACTTAATACAACTGATGTTTTTTGTCATTTGGAGAGAAAGACTTTAAAAACACCTGCACTATTGAGATGTGTGGCCAAATGTGAGAAGTACATTGTTCAATCACAAATGTAACTGAGTAAGAATAGAAAAGCATTCTACAAATGGACCACTCTCAGAAACACTTACAGTAAGTTCTACAAACCAGTCCTGCTGACTCCCTTGTGAATTTGAGGAGAGATTTCCATGAGAGTGCAACATGTGCCAAACGTGGCCGTACAATGTCAAAAATGATAAAAAGAAAGAAAAAAAAAACACTTGAAGACTTTTGAATGGAGGTATATGTGGTGTATGTTTGCTCTCAGTGACTTCAACACAAAATCGCCCCACGTTCATTCTGGGCTCTGTTTAGTCAGTATGTCAAAGCAATTAATAAAAGGTCAAACCCAAACACTATGGAGTCATTTATGATATTGCCACACTTGTTCCTGCTCAGTAATCACCATGTACGTAAGGTCACAAAGGTTTCAGATGGCATTTCTTCTATAGTGACATCAGGACATCAGCTGCTGAATCCAATTAGGCTTTGTCATAAACTATCCCCTGCTCTGCCAGCAGAGCCCTTTCACCCCATGCTAATTAGGAATTTCAGGCGACAGGTCTGTGTGTGTTGGATAATGGCGAACTAAATTTATATTCTCACCGTGAAGCGGAAAGAAACAACAACACCAACCATGTGGACAAAGGCAAATGCATCAACAACCCACAGATCTAAAGTGCACAGATAAAAATAACAGTGCTCTTAGTTACATTATGTAGTGATACATCCAGGTTGCTTCACAGAGATTCTGGCAGATACAGGGATATAAAGGCAGAACACTACTCAGAAAGGTTAAAAAAGAGAACGTACTAGCTGTAGTATATTTCATCTGTTGTACATAATGGTTTATATGTGTGACTGAGAGGAACAGTGTGGGAGTAAACAACTCTATACCAATGTTCTGAAATAAAAGTAAAGTGGTTACAAGATTACTGCACAGGTGAAATGGACAGAATGTTCCAGGAAGTAATGAACCTGAACGTATATCATAGTCTGTACTCATAGTTTCCAAGGCTTTGCAGTATTTGGTTCAGGTTCATTGATATTTGCAGTTAATAATTGACTATTTATTCAATTCACATCAAAGGGTAATCAGAAGTGGTTCAGTATTTGTTCTGTTACTACATCCTGTGGGACATCATTACCCTCACCCCCCAGGTGGTTGCTGTAGTCAGATGTGTGTGTGTGTGTGTGTGTGTGTGTGTGTGTCTGCTCCCATCACTGAAATTTTCACTAGGTCTTGACCAAATCTTGGTCCTCCTTGACAATGGTCTGGATCATGAGACAGATCTGAATTCTATATCATTTTTTCTCGGTTACCTGCTCAATACTGCTGGCATTAGAATTCAGCATAGTGAAATTATTGAGCCAAGTGTTTATCTGTTTGTTTTTTCCACCACATAACTCGAAAAGTTATGATGGGATTTGGATTAAATGTTCAGGATAAGTCAGAAATGGCACAGGGACCAAACAATTAGATTCTGGGAGTGATTTGGATCATCGTCTGGATCCACAAGATTTTTAAAGGATTTGTCACCATTGTGAGGTAGGGCCAAATTCATCATTCGTCCTTGTAACAAATGATGGATGACCACAAACAACACCCAGAAAATGCAGCCAAAAAACAGAGGATAACCCAATAATAGATTCTATCAAACCTGAAAGTTTGATCCAAAATGGGCAATTTTCTGGAAATAATGATCCAGAATGCTTATGCATACAGGAGTTGGGGAAAACTAGCTACAGTAAGGTAGAAAATAAAGCTATATACATGCAACTGACACCAAATTGTAGTGGAAAGTCTGCTGATTCAGTAATGTGCCCACAGATTTAATATATCTTCATCATTTACGGTGCTAGATCCAGAACCACCAGAGATACTATTTTTGGTACTGAACTAATAATATGTAAGTGATTCCAAATGCCAATGGTAGTTTTTCATGGTCAAAGAGTCCTATAATGAGGGTCACCCTTTCCACTGTCGCACCCCAATAAAATGTGTAAAGTGAAACTCAAAAGCAAAGAGAATGCAAAGCTTTGCCTATTCCTCACTTGTCATTTTCCTTGCATATTATGTAGATAGACAGAGGAAACTAAAACCTTACTTTTCTTCTGTGGAAACTTTGGACACATACCGTATTTTTCAGACCACAAGGCGCACCGGATTATAAGCTGCATTACGCAATGTGAAAGTTAGATAAGTCATACTCTATTCAACTCATTCACAATACTGTAACTCACAACATTGTCCGTCACGCGGTCCAGATCCCTCTCGTCATTGTGTGGCTTGGCCGTGTTGCTTGACTACATTGGGTTCTTCCTTTTCAGTGTCTTTGTTTGGCTGTTCCGCGTTTTCGGTGTCTCGCGGGTCCGACAAATGAAGCAGGTCAGTTGGAGTGCTTTGGTTAGTAATCCACCCAGAGTGGATGTCAGCTCCGTGTTGTCTGTCTGCCTCTGCTCAGTGTGTGAAATCCGCAAATATGTCTCTGGGTCGCTCTGTCCTACGCACCTGACATGTCCGGACATGTTAGAGTGTATGCATCACTCACGGAGTGATATGGTCCGCGAGTAATATTGCACAGTAGTATCACTCCACGAGGCTCCTGATTACCATAATACTCCTACAAGTGGCGCAGCAAAAGTTGCACTAAAACATTTTGACAGGTTTTTGAGCACCGTGTACCACATACTGTAAAATCAGTTCGAGGTCAGTAAGCACAAATCAGACTAAATCCATACATACGGCGCTCCACATTATAAGGCGCACTATCGATTTTTGAGAGAAATAAAGTATCTTATGTGCGCCTTATAGTCCGGAAAATACAGTACAAGGTATGATGTGGACAGAACAGAGAACTGAGATTCAACAGTAGTCAAACCAAATTTCCAGTAGGTAGATCATTTTGACTTGGTGATTTTATAAGTAGCTCACATGATGAGAAAGTGTGAGCACCCCTGATCTTGGATTAGGTTTGGCGCAAGTATGGGCTGTATATCATATATGGATGACCTTACACCTCCAATAATGATGCAACATCTGAAAAACTATTAGTATTCCTGAAGTGCATATGGCTCACAAGGCACAGATCACAATGACCATTGTTGTCCACGGGTATTGACTGTTTTGGCTGACAATGTACCATAAATAGTTATAAAACTGAATAAAGGCCAGGGCTCCTCTTCAAATAACCCCACAACTACAGTACAACAGTGTCCATAGAGAAACCTGAACAGTCTAGACAGTCACAGCTTTATGATGGCACTGAGATGCTTTGATGCATACAGAGGACAGCTCTTTGAACTCCTGTCTGGCAGCAGTACAAACTTGAAAGGAGCTTCATCATCCTAAACCTACGTTTACATGAACAGTTGGGTAAAAGAAGAATACAGCCAAGGTTTAATTCCCAAAATGTCCCCCACTTTGGAGGAATGTGGACAAGAGAGTTGGGACCTCTTACTATGGCACATGACACACTAGTCTTTCTTTTGTCCATGGGATTTTATAAAGGTATTTTAACCTCACCTCTTCACCACTGTGGTCAATTATTTCAGGTCATTTCACCCAGATAGACATGAGTAAAAATCAGTAGTTCTTGCCCTCATGTTTTACAGATTTTTTTTAGTGTATGCATCTCTGTGTGTGATATCTATATCAGTCTCAGCAGCAGATGGCCCAAACACACAATCGTGCCATTCTCTAGTCAGCAGGCCTCATCTCATAGCCTGCCAGGAGCAGCAGCAGGAGGCAAAGTGTGTGGTCCTCGGCTTGCGTGTGTGTGTTTCCTTATGTGTACGTTTGCGTAGACCTTCATCTATAAGCCAAGTTGTTGGAAGGGTTCCCTGTGGTTTGGGACACATGCCTGTTTCAAACAACGCTTCATGTCTCAAGCGACTACGTCTTTGCATGTGTGTGTCAGTCTGACCTGCTCTGTTTATGTGCACGTCTTGCTGTGCATTTGAAAAGCATCTGTCAGTTTGCCACTTTAGATCATTTTTCTTCACAGTACCGTACTTATATAAATATTGTCATAAATTAGAGCATAAATTTAGCAGAGTGTTACAGCATGGAAAAGTACTACTGTACATACAGTAAGGTTATAACATTCACTTGCTTACTGTAAAACTATTAGAAGCCCAGTAAATATCTTTTTGCAAATTAGCTAGAACATATATCGAGCAAAAGCACAGTTTAACCCTCTGGTACCATTTGGGACCATTTTTGACATTTATTGTGAATTTCAGTCTTAATGGTTAAAGCTTGGCGACACGGTGGTGCAGTGGGTAGCACTCATGCCTCACAGCTAGAAGGTCCTGGGTTCGATCCCAACACCGGGTGGTGG
>JAQQAE010008069.1:0-15445 GCA_029823295.1 Pseudamia nigra | reverse complement strand
AATTTGGTAAAAGGGTTGGGACTGGATAAGTTTTTCACTTCTTCCTAAGCCCTTTTCGAACTTTAAAGAGACTGATTATTGTTCATGATTTGTATTTTCCTTTGTTTTAAAATTTGGTTTGAATAAATAAATAAATAAATAAATAATAAAAAAAGATTTCGCAGAGTTGTTCTTGTTTGACTCTGTGAACATAATGGCTCATTATGTGGGCTGTGGTTTGTTGATCTGAAACTGGTTTAGATATGCTTTTATCTGAGATTCTGATGATTACGGAGGTGTATAGGATGTGTGGTTTTATTCAGTGATTAGAAGGCAGGAGCGGTGAATATTGGTAAAATTAGACCTTGCCCCAGATATGGGGGCAACATGTTCGCCATTAATCAATGTAAATTACCATACAGTGCCATGGATCTAAAACTATGTACAGTCTGTGTTGTCTGTGCTTTCATGCCCTTGAGAATCTTGACCATCATTCTCATCAATGGACATGTCGGGGCTGTCAGAGTTGCTGTTGTGGCTTGAATCTGTACAGTTTTATACCCAGACTATGGTTGCTGACAGGCTGGCATGTTCTGTTTATGATGTCATCAATATGGCGCTGGCCTTTGTGGCAGATCCTCAGTGAAATACACAGACATCTTTTTTCCTCAGCTGAAACAGTTCTGTTTGTGATCACGGGATGCTTTTTATATGTAATGTTTTTAATATGTTTATTTTTGCATTTGGTGGCCTTTCTTTGTTATGTAAAAATGGTGTCATATGCACTTTAAAAGATAGCATTTGAGGGAATGTTGGTGAGTTCACGCAACAGAGCATCAATGAACATTACCGATAAAAATGTTTGTGAGAACATTTTTCTAACTGGGTGTGAACAGTAAGATGTAACTAGGCATATTAGTAGAATATTCATTTTTATAGGTCATGTTAACAGATTGATAAGAAATTTATTTATTTTTTTGCAGAGAAAGGGAGAAAAAAAACAGAAAATTAGTGTGCATGAAAACATAGTGATTGTTTAATTTGAGTCTTCCAGTGGGATATACAGTGGCAGCATTTACTTCCCTTTACAGACAACACAGTTTGTCCATGATTTGTGTGTATGGTACCGTGCAGTCCCCACTTGTGCCAATGCCATGAGTCTTCTGAAAAGTTCAGATAACAACATGTTGGAAATCCTTGAAGCTCAGGAAATTTGATTTATCCGATGTATTACAGCGATGAACTGCAAGTGTGTTTTTGTCAAGAACTTCTTTCTTGAAGAGTGTCTTTACACCTGAGAGAGAACAGCAGGTGAAACAGTGCTCAATATGTGAAATGAAAATCATACTGTGCAAAAACCTTTACAACAACTGTTGTAAACAACTGTTACAAATGGCCTTTGCTTGAAATTCTGCAGGTTACATTTCACTGAATTTGTTACAGTAGTTAAGAGGAATGCTTTGATATTTGTACTCTTTTCTGATTTTCTCCACCACTAATGAGAGAGGAGATGGGTGATATGGCCCATGTGTTACGGCAGCAGGTCCTGTCATGTCACAGCTCGTAACCCGTGTTTGCATGTACATGGTTGCAGGAGAAGGGATGCTGGCGCGTGCCACTGACAAATGGTGATCAGATGGATGTGTGAATGGGCGGGTCATTGTGCACGAATCAATTAGGCAGAGGAATCCCTGGGGAGACCGAAAGAGGTGCCGTTTCAAATTCCAGTCCCTCTAAGACCTTTAAATCCACCTATAATTCAACATTTAATCTGTGTTTCCATTGTAAAGACCCAAACAGAGTGAAGGAGCTGGTGTGACATTAAAAGCTGCAGGTTTTAATCTGAGGTTGACACAAGCCACATATGGGACAAACAGTATGTCTGTGTGGGACAATGCTGGACATGTTACAAGTATTGACTTATTTTTATGTATCATAGCTAACAGTGAAAATGGACACACAATATCATGAATCAAAACCACAAGTTAATTTTGATTCCTAAAATCCTAGATAACACTTACTCTGTACATTTTAATATATTGTGAAAGCCCGTAACCCCCTTATTCTACTCCTATCGTAATTGTCACACTACAGCAACAGAAGAAAAAAATGAATAACAAAATAAAAATAATGTTCAAGATCATAAACAAGGTGAAAAAAGAACACAATAGTCAATAGAGTGAAGTAATCACTAAAAACAACAAAAAAGTCACTAAAATGACCAAAATAATCACTCAAACAAACAAAACAAACACAATAATCACTACAATGGGCAAAAATGAACAGAACAGTTCACAAACATGAACAATATAATCAAGAAAATGAGCAAAAAAGTAAACAAAATAATAAAAAATGAACAGTTCAACCAATAAAATAATATATAGCATGAACAAAAATTAACAAAATGAATAAATCCCTGCCAGAATAATCACCAAAATGAACAAAATAATCACCAAAACAAACAAAATAGTCACCCAAATGAACAAATAATAACCCAAATGAACTAAATCATTGCTTAAATGAATAAAAATGAACCAAATAATAATAACTATGAACAAAATGAACAAAAAAATGAACCAAGCATCAAAAAGAGGAAAAATAAAAATAATCACTAACATAAAAACAAAACGAACAAAATCATCACTAAAATGTCAACTGACATGGCATGCATTATAAAAAGTATAATAATCTTACCCTTTCTGTTTCTTTCACTTAAGTATCAAACTAATGCTGCTTAATCATCTCCATCTTTAATCAGATTAGGTTATGAGGAAGCATTAACTCTAATCCAGTCTCCTGGCACCTCAGGTGATGAATAATCACACACATGTTTGTAAAATTTCATAGTTTGATTTTGATTGCAGGGCATGAAAAGCAAACCATTATCTGTTATTGCAGAAAAAACTCTAAGACAAATATTTCAAATAACATTTCCACTGTAAAGCTCAGCCCTGGATTTCAAAGGTTGGACTGCCCCTGAGGGAAGCACAGGGCAAGGAGGGGTTAGGGCGGGTGCATGTGATGTGAACAGGGTGGAGCGAGCATCCAGGGTACGCTTAGCCTTTTCAAGACCAAGACCTAAACCCTGCCCCTAAACAGGGAGCTCCACAGGGACAGCCTCCCATCTTTTTATTAGAAATTCATGAATGAATGCAGCTTGTGAAAACATAAAGCAAACCAGACCCCTCTTTCAAGCTAGAAAGTCATTGCTTATTTGCTCACTTTCAGATTATCCGGTTGAAAATTCTGTAAATTGCTTAGAAAAGCTTGGTTTTACAGAAATATACTGAAGCAGTCCGACCCTCGCTCAAGCTTCATCCTCACCCTGAACCTTCACCTTATCTTCCCAAGAAGTCGGGCTGTGCCGGAGAGGGATAGGGTGAAAAAGAGCAGTGTTTTAATTGACACCCTTTAAGTTATCTGCAAGATAATTATGGCCAACAGCTATAGACGGTGCAACATGCAACAATGGGACTTATTAGCATTCTATTGGATGTCTGTCAGGGAGTGCCAGACCATATGATAAGCTAACAATGTTATGTTCTATACATCTGCAAATATGAACACAATTGTACACCCACAGTCATGTACAGGCCCACAGAGCATCATGCTGCCGTCCTTCCTTCTCCGTTCGGCTGCTCCCCTCAGGGGTCGCCGCAGCGAAATACCAATGATTCGCATGTTTGACCTGGCATAGTTTTTTTTTTTTACGTCGGATGCCCTTCCTGACACAACCCTCACAACGAGGGACAATAAAAATTTTTGCAACACCCTCTCGTCTAGAATTTATACACCTGATACCTGTAGAGATCCTATTTCAATTTCCAATAAAAATAAGTCTTACTGCTATTTTATTTAGATATGAATGTGACAACATCATGCTGCCATAACATGAATAAATAGGTAAAAAGAAGGTACACCGGATCAGGGTTTTTTTTTTTTTTTATTTTGTTAAATACTGAGGGGTCATAGCTCTTTAAAATCCACACTCTGCAATTTTGCCTCAAAGCAGTAACAGACCCCACTGAGCATAAGACTATGTGCTCCCCGTTTTAGTCCTAGTGTGAGAATTAATTATGAATTAATTAACATTACACTTAGGATGGCTACTTCTATATCTCTCTTTTTGTGCAGTCAGGAATAATAGCAAAGGGAGACAAAGAGGAGGGGTGAAGATATGGATGGAGTTCTTCCATCTAAGGCTATCTGCAGGTTATGAATTAGAGAATGTGTTTAGAGTTTGTTTCTCCCGGCGAGCCATTAAATATTTCATGGAAGGCGATAACTGCTGGGAGAATGCCACCCCCTCCCAACCTGATCCACACAGCAATTAGAGGCCCATTATCCCTCTCTCAACCCTCACACTCTGTACAAACTGGGCCTCAAAAGCCCCAATAAAGAGCCCTGTGATGAAATATGATAACAGAAATGATGAATAGGATACGTATCTTTAGGATTTGTAATGAAATGACATAGTTTTGCTAACCCGTGTAGTTTATAGGTCATTTACCCCTCAACATCATCAAAAAACAGAGGAAACCCTCCAGCTTCACACTATTGGTTTTCATTCATTTCATTTGATTTGACATATCATGCTTCTGTGCTTTGGCAATAAGGACACAACATTGCAGCATATTGGCAGGCTCATTTGCTTTTCATAGTGAGTGTGGTGTCCAAAAAAAGTGCCCCCTGGGATAAACACGTGTACGGGGACTGCGGGCTCGCCGCCCCAGCAGCAGGTGGCCCATTGCTGCCTAATGAACACCGCAATCTGTTACTATCGCAGCGGTGCTTTTCACCAGACAATTAGGCGACTAAGCATGTCATTATTCCAGGCCAACAAGAAGAGCCTCTTCTCTAATTTCATCTTTTCATTCCTGTTTACTCACCCACACTCCCCTCATTAACGAGAGATTTTCCAGTCCATGCTAATTGGTTTCAATAACATTCATTTTAGTTGAAAGGAAACGATTCTGTTAATTGAGGAGCGCAGAGAGGAGAAGGGAGCGAGGGGGAAAAAAAGAGGGGCTTCTTTTCATTTTCAAGTGCGTCCATGAGATGACGCTTTTTGAAAAAGCGCTCTACAGGTTCAGAGCTAATGAAATTAAGTGATGCCGGCCGTGGCAAAAAGGAAAGCCCAAATTAAAAGCAATTTATTTTCATTGAGGCATGTGGCACTGTTCGGGCACAATTAATGGGCTGAGCGTAGACGCAGCGATATGGAGAGAGAGAACAAAAAACAGACACAGATACAAAGGAATAACTGGTGGCACAGATGAGTCAGAAGAGAGCGAGGGCTAGACTTGGACAGATTAATCCTATTACTGTATTTATATTTCATTTTTATATTTTGCTTAGGCTGGATTGGAGCACACTCTGGTTATTCTAATATTTAAAATGATCTCAGAGATGATGCATGTTTCTCTAAAGTTTGGAAAAGAATCACACTGTGGAGCCAGAATGAGTATAATCAGAACAAAAAACATCAGAACAAAAGACAGTTTGCCTGGAAAAAACTAACGACAAGGTGTTTTTAGCTTGACCAGGCTATTTTCATAGTACTTGCCATTAGATTTTTTCACTGAGAAACTGTTTTTGCTTTACACTTTTAATTATTCTTAATATTTATTGTTGTAGAAACACAATTTATTTGTTTTATTCTTGACTGGGTCATTTACACAAGTGATAGTCAGAGATGGGTAGTACTCAAGTACATGAAAATTTTATTCCACCTCTAAGAGTAGGAGTCAAAAAGGCTGGAATTAAAAAAAACAAATGAAATAAAATGAATAAAATGAAGCTATTCAACAAAATGAGCAGCAATGTACAAAACTGAGCAAAGCAGTCAAATAAATTGTAAAATTAACAAATGTAAATGAGAAAAAAACCAAACATAGCAATAAGGAAGAAAACGATCACATAAATTAACAAAGACCAATATAATCAATAAATTGAACAAAAAGTCCACAAATAAGCAACAACATGAGCAAAAATGATCAAAAAACTGAACAAAAAGGAACCAAAATGAGCAGCAAAATTTGTAAAACATAAAGAAATTAAGCAATGACTGGTAAAAAAAAAAAAAAAATCACCTTGAATGAACAATATAAGCAACAAAATCACCAAAAATGCTCAAAATAATAAAGGAAATGACCAAAATACCCATTTGAAGTCAATATATTAGGTAGTAATAAATTCCATGCTATGAAATTACCCACTGTTTCAGTAGCTTTTTTATGAAATATACTTTTACTCAACTACTTGTTTTTATGTACTTCTACTTTTACTTGAATCATTATGACTATAAAAGTATGTATTTTACACTGCACACCACTAGTAATAGTATTAATCATTAAGCCCATCACATGACCATCAGTTTAAAAAAGCAGTGGTTCTGAAAATTTGATTGAAACATTAACTAACTTGTACAGTATAAACTGAATTAAATAAAGAACAGAGAAAATGATTAACTGGGAAAACTCTCTGATGAGGATCATGTGTTTTGAATTTGGATGAATGGGACACATGTAGCAAGATACAACATTATTTATTAAGGATACATCTGAACATCAGTATGCACTGATCTGAATATCACTATGCACTGATATTTGCTCTACTGACTGACACTGGTTATCTGCAAGTAAGATGAAATTTCACGCGTGTTTTATCTATGATTGTTTTTATACATTTGTAGGGCATTTGTAAAGCAAAACAAAATCAGGTATCGCATCAGCCATTCACTACCGTGTTACTTTAAAATACACTGAATTTCCAAAATCTAACTCATCTTTATGCAGTGTGATGCTAAAATGCTAAAAGAAGAAATATGTTTCCCTGTAGGCCTTTAATCAGCATCACTTAAGGTGGAGAAATAAATGTGCAGTCCTTGTGGGAGGTGTATGAAGTGTTCAGTCCTAATGTCACTGCCAATAACAGACTCACAGCTAGGGCTATAACCTGTCTATGGAACTCTCATACGGTCAGTCAGCTGCCTAACCACCCGTTGTATGACTGCATGGTTGTTTAGTGATGGCAGAGTGAGTGTGTTAATGGCCTGTCTAAACAGCCTCAGCTGGGGGTCACAGTAGGGGAGGGGCGGGGGGGGGGGGGGTGTGTGTAGCATGTTGCAGAGTGTAAAGGCATCTGGAGACCACAGGAGGAAGACAACAGTAAATATACCAGGGTGCTTGGAATAATTAATAAAAACAATCATTCTAATTATTTCCAGTCTATTGTCCTGTCTGGTTCTTAGCTGAACCACCAGTGAAGTGCGTCTGTCTGTGTTTCAGCCAATGAGAAACTAAACTAGTATAAAGTATGACTAAATGCCCTGCGAGTCTCTGAGGAGCTCTGAGTGCGGAGCTAGCGGGAGATCAGTGCAGTTAATTTACATAGCATTTGCATTATGTCAGGACATGAGCTACAAATAGGTATGAGTGTGTGGCTTAATTAGAAATGAGCCAGGCTTTTCAAAAACACCCTTTTGCATCATAATTGAGTCAGCTCAGCACTGGAGTAAATGGGAGTGAGAAAAAAAGATGCCTGTTTCTGAGCAAGCACAGAGATGATTGGTAATTATGATACACCTACCTGGGCTCAGAGCAAGTTGTATTATTTTTATACAAAACATTTGTCTTAAGCTTTGAACAACAGGAGAAAGAATCTGTTGTGTAATATTTAAGTATTAATATAAGATACAGTGTCTACTGATTATGAAGTGTTTCAAAGGGGTAGTCACCTACAGGTTGTCAGTGTTTCCATATACTATGTGGGCAGTTTGTGAAGAAACTGGTGCATCAGAAGGTGCCCGAGGGTCCTTATAATTAGAAACAGCTGAAACAAAAGTTAACTTTTATCATTCTAATAATATAAATAGATTTTGCAGCTACTGTACTGTATGTGTACATTATTTGGCTTTTCATTTTACCTACTAATGATTTATGACACAATTATATCTATTATCACAACTCCAATTCCAAAAAACATGTGTAAAACACAAATAAAAACTGAATCCAATGATTTACAAATCTCAAAAATCCACATTTTCTTCCCGGTAGAACATAAACAACGTATCAGATGTTGAAACAGAGACTCTTAGGATATCTTAAAACTTTATGTTAGCTTGTTTTGAATTTGATGACAGCAATATAGCTCAGAAAAGTTGGATGTTTACCATTGTGCAGCATCCCCTGTTCTTTAAACAACTGTCTGTAAAAGTGTGGGAAGTGAGGAAACCAGTTGCTGGAGTGCTAGGATGCGAATGTTGTCCCATTCTTGTCTGATGCAAGATTCTAGCTGCTCAACCAGGGCCTTTGTTAAGTTTTGTTTCATGATGCATCAAATGTTTTCTACTGGTGAAAGGTCTGGACTGCAGGCAGGCCAGTTCAGCACCTGGACTCTTCTCCTAAAAAACAATGCTGTTGTGATGGATGCCGTAGGTAATTATTCTCACATCAGCACTAATTTCAACATACACGGATGGGACAGTAACACATAGAAAAGATGAATGGTTAATATCTAACATGATAGCAACCTAAAAGATGTAACAGACAAGAGAGGGAAACTTGACTGTTTGAAGGACGTGATATCTGTAGAATTAATACTGACAAGGAGTACAGTATATTTCATAAATGAAACTTTCCCATAAATAGAATTAGTACTATGATTTTGTTTTTCAAGCAAGCATTTGTACTAATGTTCTACCTTTGTCACCTCTGCTAAAAAAATTAATGTTTTCGCAGTCATGTCTGCAAAACTTGTGTTTTGCTGATAGGGCCGCACAATGTAAATGTAGTGCTTTGATTATTATGGCCAGTATCGTAATTGTGATTGGAGTCAGCATGCTTGAGTATCAAGGAAAAAACGTGCATATCACCCATTTTTAGAAATGGCAAGTCAAACATATAAACTGCGGAAAAGATACAATACAGAAGCAAGCTGTGACTTTCTTCTTACATCACCAGACACTGTCTGCATTGTATTTATGTAAATTGTATGACCATAAAATGTCCTAAATCCGGATGTTTAAATTGCAATTACATTTTTTGTGGTATTAATAGCACAGGCTGATATTGTGATGACGATTGTAATATTTCAAATTGTGCAATCCTATTTACTACTACATTTACAACTTATGGAAAGTGGGATTTACTTAATATTAATATTAATAACAGGGCCCATGTTTGTCATTACAAAGTAACAGTGTGGCTCATAGTTTGGATTTAACAGTGACAACAGTGAAACACATATGCAGGGATATATATTTTATGATATTTTCAGTACGTAGATTACATAAGAAAAATACATGATTGATTTGTTATTTTCTAATAACTATTTTTGAATGTGATTTATAGACAGAAACAGCAAAACAGACTGATCAGCCTTGACCTGGTCACTGGGTGTTTAGTGATGCTGTTGATTATGAACTGCTCAGCTCCTAGTCTGGGTGTCCCATTTCGCATGTATCCATCCCACTTTATTGTCACTTCAGTCCACTGTCAAATAAAAAACAAGACCCTTTAGAGGATAATGTGTTCCCCTGTATTTTTCCGAAATATTAATTTCATCAGCTTAGGCCACTGACACAGTAAGTAGAAAATGAGTCCTTGACTGACTAAACAATGTCAACAACAAATTAACAAACTTCCAATAAATGCAAGAAAGTATGTCAACTTCGAGTCTAGGTTATTAAATATGCAACTTAGATAAAGTGATGTAAATGTTTAATGATTATCTGATTCCCTATGGACAGGAATCAGTATCAGAAGGACATGCCCTACCTACACGTTGCCCACATATTCAAGTTTGTCTTTCCTAATCGGTACTGGCTTAGCTTTGTGTTTACATGGATTTACACAAAGTATTTTAAACGTTGTATTCCCTTTTCTGTTTTTGAGTGGATGTTGAACTTGCCAAGTGATGTGCCAAAATGTGTATGTGTTGAGGAGCCAGGGTGTTCAAAGTACCTAGGGTTACCAAGGTTACCGAATTGAATCGTCCCCACAGACATGGCTGATCTACATAATTTGGTGGTATCATTCACCGCGTCTCACAGCCAGGGTGATGAATGGCACCCACAGAAGATAATATTTCTGCTTGGATGTAATAAATCTTATGTAAAGTGCTCTACCGCTTATATAGTAATGACAGAACGGTGGTAAAAAAGACACACTACGTCTATTGACTTTGCCCTTATATTTTCTCTTTTTCTGCTCTGTTGCCCCATTGAAAGAAAAAAAAAAAACCACGGTCTTATTTTTTTGAGACCCTGTATCTTCAAAATAAATATTTGGTTTACCTCACTGAGATATCATTTACAGTAATAGTCAATGATAAAGATGCCATATGAGAGATTGCTCTGAGGTGTGTTTCTTTGAATTTTTCAATGTTGTGCAGGTTTTGATAAAGCCCATCTCCTCAGAGACCCCTTCTCTGTGTCTCTTTCTGTGCAGCTCTGTACCTGTTGTATTGATCGCAGACCCAGCTATCCCCTTGCAGACAGCCTGCAGTGTCCTGCTATTACTAAAGCAGCCCCAGGGTCATGAACTCCTGACCTCTTACTGCTCAGCCCTACTCAGTGAAGGGCCATGACCCCCTCATGGGGTTTGGAAGCCAGGGACCCTCTGGTTAGCTGTTCATGTTATTCATACCTCCTCAGCCATGCAATCTTTGCATGTGTTTATCATGCATTATCACTCATTAAAAAACACTAAAAACTACTATGGAATGAAGATGTAGTCAAAGCTAGATTCTTATAGGATTAAAATAGATGCATTGTGTTTTTTATACAGATAGACTTTACACTTAATTTGTCTATATGTGTAGAAACATTAGTGCATGCAAATTAAATGCAAATGATGTGTTTTACTTGTATTTTAATCTGATACATAATAACACTGTTATAAAAGTCAAAGTCAGAAAATTATTCCAAAGGTTACTAATCACAATTGTTTACTAATTAAGTTTTTCTATCTCCTTCCTCCTATTATTCCTGTTTTTAATAAGCTGAGAGTCAGGTGTACTTGACAGTAATGAATGACTGATTTTAGCTGATCGTTATTGCTCCCCTCCTCTTGCCTGCCAAGCTCTATGTGTGTGTATGTGCACATACGCATGCCATGGCTGCTTAATAAAAGGGATAATTGTTCCATCTTTGCTTGCAGACACATAGAGCAGTGTGTATTGACTGCTTGACAGGCTGTGATTCCAGTAAAGCTAATGGCTTTCTCAATTCTCCTGCTCCATCCATCAGGCCCCGAGAGCACCCCGTCATGTTTTCAATTAATGAAGAGAAAACCATAAAAAGTTAAAAGGCAGCGTAACACAGTGGTCGACAGACAAGACACATCCAGACAAGAGCGCGCACACTCAAAATCTATAATCACAAACATGAAATGCATACACAAAAATGAGCTGGTGCTTGAAAAAACAAAACCGAGACCTAGCGGCTCCATTTTTATCAGAAAAAAACACATCCAATAAAACATTGCTATCTTTTGTTTTCTGTTAGTTTGAAGGTTTCCTGTGTCACAACATCCACCCTCAGCTTGTAATCATAATTCTGATGCTGGGTCCTCTTAGTTTTGGTGCAGCACACTAGTTTTATGCAGGAGATAAAGCGAAACTTCCGATATGCCTGAGTGAGCGATAGTAAAACCCTCCAATTCAGGCAGGAAATTATGGAGTAAGTGGCTTGGTGGCTGATAGTCAAATGAAGCCAGGGCGGCTGCATGCCTGCTCTAATTAAACGGCTGGCAGGTTTCAGTGATATCAGGAATTCTAGCGGCTAACTTGATGACAAGACCAGGGTGCACACAAGGGTACAGAGAGGCACACGCCAGGATACATGCAGGGAAATGCACACATACACACGTGCGCACACAGACACGCACACAAAATAACCACAGAAGACCACCAAGCCACACAAATGATTATTTCAAATTTAGCTTGCATATCAAACTATTGACTTTAGAACTTGACCTTTGAAAAGCGTCCAAAACTATGCTACTTTGCATTTATGCGAATTATATATTATATCATTTAAACAGTCTCAAAAAACTATTGTATAATTGTATGCAGATCTGAGTTTTTTTACAAACTTGTCAACAAATAAAACTACATTCACACCGAGAGGATGCAGAGGATGAGGCATCAACAGAAAAGGACACTGAACATGAACAAGATGACTAGAACAATTAAATGTGTAACATTTCTACCTAAAAATATATCAAAAGATTGTAACTGTCTTAGATATTATATTGACATTGGTGCTTACATTATATTACGGAGTTCTCTGAATGTGAATGTTGCTGGAAACCAAATTCCATGTACCATCCAGTTTTAGTTACCCTATTGGTGGCTATTTTATTGTACTAAAATGACATAATGTGAATATACACACCAATAATTAAATGTAATATGACCATAATTTTGGTTACCTTATCTGTAAGCATACATTCTGAAAGAAACACTCAACACTACTTAAAGGTGCTTTCTACAAGTCTTTCTAGTCTAGTGTATTATTGTTATGACTGAGAGACTGTCCTTTTTTGAACTGTATGCTAAAATTAGTGGTGCAGGTAAAGATAAGACTGCGTACTACTGGCACACTGATGCTGAAGTAATATGTGCTAGTATGCAGTTTACCAAAGATCGGTGGTACTGTCTTGGATGGAGATTTCACTGGCCAAATTTCTCAGTGTCCTACTCAAGCTATCATCAGCATCTAATGCATCCTACAATGCATTTTAATCATCACCATCATCATATTCTCATCTCAGGAAATTTGGAAAAATGGCCATGAACTAGGAGATGAACAACTACAAGTGTAAGTCCATGAATCTTATACAGCTCTAGTTATTTATATTTTCTTGCTAAAATATAGGCCTACTCATGCAGTTTGGAACAATAAAATGAGCAAATAAGCAAAAGTGCAATGCAAGAACTGACAATGTGTCTTCATAAGCAAAACATACAAGCAAAAAGCTGTCAGGAAATAGTATCCATGTTAATAAACTTGGTGATCATGTGACTGCGCAATTTTTATGTACAGCATACTTTACTGGGCACTAGGCCATAGCATGCATTCATAGGTAGTATGTAGTATCCAGTGATTCTGAATACAGTCCAAAGCACCGCAGGAAGATATTTCCACAAAGTAGACAAACTGTACATTTGGATTTTGAATTCAGCCAGCAGAACAAGTCACTTTCTGGGAACAATTCACAGTGTTGCCTAATGACAGCTCATGTCCGGAGATCAGCAATCTTACCGTCACATCATCAGATGCTTTACAGAATTAATTTTAAATGATTGACAGTCTTTTGTATGCATATCACTAGTCTCTGTAAGTTGCCATTACCGTACTGGATGGAAATGGGGAGAGAAAGTGAGAAATGCTATTAGCAGGACAATTAACTGAGAATGAAATACATTCTAAATGTCTACATAAGTTCTAAATTAAAACTGAACTGTGTCTAAGGTATCTAGGTTAATAATTAAAAATACTCCTTTATGCACTCAGCATGTGACTGCTCGTGTATGCACAGTTACAATAACAAGGTGGAAGGAGACTATAAAAAATTCTGGAGAAGGTGTATATTGGCAAATGTGGAAGAGATTTATGACTTGTCCTGTGTTTCATCTGCTGGTCTAAATCACCAGTGATGTGGTGTTAAAGTAACCTAAAAAAAATGTCAGGGTGACGACCACGCCTGCTGGGAAATGTTTAACATGACTGCCATATTTCTGAAGTCTGTTTGCAGTGTTTACTCCACATAGACATATAAAACATTTATTTCCACCACTGATTGGAATGAATCATGAAAAAGGACTGTCAGTGTGCCGTACACATGATTTACTTAAATACACTCATTATTCATCTGCTTGTATGTGTATTTTGTTCTGAATCTGGGCTTGTGCATGTACAATATGAGTGTGTTTTTGACTGGTTGCAGAGGGAGTGTACACCTCACCCTCGAGGTCCTTTGGTTTCCTGACCAGTAATAAGTTTAATAAGATGAACATTTATTGCAGGAAAAGGGAGAAGTTAACTTGGTGAGAATGACTTGATAGAAATCACATGAGTGTCTTGTGCAGTGCCTGCACGCCTCTTCACTTTAACCAAACAGAGCTGAAGGTGAGCGAGCTAGTGGAGGATAGATGAAGACAGTGTAATCGTGTGTGGGAGTGAGATATAACCAATGCTTGTCAATCATCATCAAGCGCCCTTCTTGATGCCTGCAGTTTGACTTTCCTCATCGTTCTGGATAAGCATGGCTCCGGCTCAACACACTTTAGTGTTTCTGATTTTGATGTAGTTATTTTTCTCTTTACTCGTGCATGTTGAATGTGACATATGCCTTTTTCGGTCTCACTAACACACATGCGTTTTCACTGAAATGTTTTTCAGAGGGGAGAAAAGGAGGAATGGCAGCTGAGGATAAATGCATTTTTCATTATTATAGATTCTCTCCACTTCTCCGCTGGCAGTAAGAGCAACCTCTGCTTAAACATCTCTTCTCTGCCCCTCGGCACTTTCCCTGCGTTTGGACGTCGGCCAAGCAAAAAGTAATTTAAACATTACAGGAAATTAAATCTCACATTTCCAATTTTTACCTTAAAGTTTAAGTACAATGAAAATGTCAGACATGAATTATGGAATCAGGCTGGATTTCTCCTCCAAACTTTAAACTGTAAATGTAAATGTCCTTGACAACAAGGTGGGCACTCGGAGGCTCCATCACTCCCTCCCCCTGATGCGGTGCTACAGCCAATCAGAAGCACATAGAGTAAAAGGGGGGATAATACCATTTTGTTTGCCTGTGTTGCTCTGCTTGAGAAATGAAAATAGATAAGGTAAGAGTAGGCTGCAGTAATCACTTTTAGCTGCATCATTTCAGGGGATTTAATGATCTTTCATATTTACATTGACCAGATATTTTAACATGCATACTCACTCAGATTTTCAGATTATACTAGTGCTCTGTGACATTAGCAATATCCCATTATAGAAAAAAAAGTCCCAATCCATTTTGAACTACATTAATATACAGTAGTTGAAAAAATAAATTCATTCCTCCTTTTATTTAGACCTTTATTTCAAATTTTCAATCAAGTCTGCAAAATGTCCCGTGGTGAGTTGGAGTACACAGCAATGGTACTTGTGTAAAAGTACACGGCCGCGGCTTCTGTTAAGCGCTTCCTGATGATGTACAGACGATGTGATGATGTCTGGACAACAGCCATCAGTCCGAGGCACCGGGTAATGTGAGCAGAAACGCACAGAATTTTGGAAAGGTGTGAAGTGGGCCCTGGCGTGGCTCAAGCCAAAATGGAGTACACCCTTACTTTATAACTATAGTGACTAAAGTATACTTACAAGTATAGTAAGTGAGGTTACAGGGAGCAGAGATAAAGAAGGTGGAGGATTTTAAGTACTTAGGCTCAACAGTCCAGAGCAATGGAG
>JAQQAE010008068.1:0-15445 GCA_029823295.1 Pseudamia nigra | reverse complement strand
AAGAAGATGCAGAGGATAGGGTGCGATGGAGGCAGATGATTCGCTGTGGCGACCCCTGAAGGGAACAGCCGAAAGGAAAAGAAGAAGAAGAAGATTCCTTAAGTTGGTCATTTTTACTGATTTTGTTGTTTATTTTTCTTAATTTACTTTATCATTTCTCTTCTTTTTTGCTTGTTTTTTCCAATTCTGTTAACTTGATCTTTTTTTAATTTTACAATTACGTGACTTTGTTCAGTTGTGTTGCTTTATGTGATTATTTTTGTCAAATTTTGTTTGTTTTGTTGCTTAGTTTATTACTTGATTATTTTTCTTCTGTTTTGGATTTCAGGCTTTTTTAACTCCTACTGATTGAGATATAAGTTGCAAATGTAACTGAGTAAGAACAAAAAGTATTCAGTAAAATAACTACTCTCTTATGTACACTACATGAGGAAAAAACTACTCCAGTACATGCAGAGGAGTAACTGTATTTCAGTACTACCCACATCTGGAAACTTCAAATCTCACAGATTTCTGTGTTGTTTTGTGTTTGACATTTTACTTACTTACTTCACATTTTACTTACTTAATTAATAATCAGTCTTTGTAAGCATCATGTTATTGTAAAGTGGTTTTGCATGTCTCATCTTAATTATTGATGAATTTGCATATTTTCCAACAGAATGTCCCACTTCAAGATTTAAACCGGTCCTTAGGATTTCTAGGGTAGCTCATGGGGACCAGTGTGTTGATGAAATCTCAGAAGTGTCGCCTCTGTCTATGCCTCACTCAGCCAGTGTCCCACTGCTGGAGATCAAAGGCACCAGAAACCATCCTTCACCGGCTTGTTTCTCCATTCATCTCCTCTCCTTTTTTATTTCTTTTTGCTCTTTCAGCTTTGCACATTGTGCTGGACCACAGAGTCCAAACTCTCTTCCTTCTGAGGGCTTTCACAACAGCAAAGAAATGTTTAGTGCGATTAAAGAAATTATAGACTTGCAGGAATTATGACTGATAAATGAGCACTTTGGGTCTGAGACTAGTTGGAGCGCTTCGTAATTCATCGCTTGCATGCATGGCCACTTTCCCTTGTTTCTGTCAAATGTGTCTGAAGATGCTGGAGTGAATTACGATGTCAAAGATGTCAAAGCAAAGGTATTTTGGATGTGCACAACATTTTGTTACGAATGTGTGCGTATGATGAGTGTGTTTGGTCTATGAGTGTACAGGGTGTTAAATATATATACATTATTTAATATTACATGTATTTCCGCAGCAGTGACTACACAATGTTTTGAGGTACTCATACAAATTGTACATCAAGTGCTGTGCCTCAGTGATTGTGAATGTACATTGTACTTTTCAGAGAGAAACGACAGAAGGTAACGACAACAAGCTACTCCTCAACAGAGGCACAGAAACAATATGCTTGGCAATAATGAACTAGAAATGTAAATTACAAAAGAATGAGCAGAATAGTTGTCTATTTTTGTATGCATGCTGTCTACCTGATTGTTTGTAAAACAGTTTTTGCATTTCTAAGTGGTCTGGAGATACTGGTGTCAGCTCCCCTACAACATTGTGTTTTTAAGAATTATTTTACCATTTGCCCCAGAAATTGCAGAAAATGCTTTTTTAAATGTTCACAACAAGAGAAATAGCTGTATTTATTAAGTGTTTAATGTACAAGCATGCTTTATATAACTAAAACACATTACCCTGTCATTTAAAATTGACTGACATTGCACATGTGTGCCATGTTGTAGCTACATTACTTTTGTATTAAATAAAGTATGGCACTGATTTAAATTTATTTCATATAAGTATTATTGTTATTTTACTCACTGTTCTTATCACAGAGCACAACAAAGATGGACTTGAAAGGCAATAATGTGTGCAAATAAAATATATCCATGTTCATTAAGTCTGGGGGATTTTATTGGAATGTTATGGGACATTTTTCTACTAACACAGAACAGTAATGTCTTCACACATGTGCAGGGCTTTACATGTCTTAACCCAGTGTCAAATTTATGCCACAGCTGCCATAAATTAATAGTACTGGTAATTATCAAAATCATTTCATATGTTTCTGTGGTGGTTAATCCACCTGCATACACAAGGTCTTCCATCAAAATTATGGTTTTAATACTAAAGTACAATTATTACAGTTATTCGTGAATCTTTTACAGAACTGATTTACATTAAAGTACAAACAATAGTACAGCACATTATTATTCTTTGATTAAGATGGCAAATTACAGTCATACATATATTTCTGAGCGTGTGTTAAAGCAGTTCATGATGCTGGATGGAGACAAATAGGACAGGTGGTCTGATACAGTGCTGCGTATACTACACAATAGATGGAATAAATACAGAGTCTGAATAAATTATCCCTGAATTTCTGATGGTTTAAAATGCAGATAGCAAAGGAAAAAAATGGTTGGAGCAACAAACGTAGATTTTTAAAATGACATCATTTGAGGTACATGAAGATATAATAGAGCTATAAATTTGTCTTGAACCCATCACTATATCAAGTTATGTGAATCAAGACGTCTGTGTGGGTGAATTTAGTTTACAGGCTGTATTTTTAGTGCTAGGTCAAATTTATTTATATAGCACATTTACAACAACTCATGCTACATCCAAAGTGCTTTACAGGTTAAAATGCAAGTGAACAATAGATAAAACAATAATAGTGCAAACAAAACCTACATTTAACGTACATTTTACACAACTTGCAATCTGGATGTCAGCCAGTTGACAGATAACAGAATCAGATTACTTAACCATGTTCATTTAGTCATTTACTGATTTTTATCTACTTGTGGAAAAGAATAAAACTTTTCCAGTATTTTCATGCCATGTGATATTTGTGTCAGAGCAATCAGTCTAGTTTTCTAGTTTTTTACTTGACATAGCATTCCAAAGCAGTTTGAAAAGATTTTCAGCATGCCCTTACTTCTTATTTTAAATGAGCGTAATTTATTTAGATGTTGCTTTTTGTCTCTGTATATTGACTAATCATATATTCAATTCATGTATGTACATATATTTAACCAGAAAATGGCAATTTTAATGTTTTATCCATGAACCAAGACATCCAACAGAGTATAAATCAGCAGAAGGGGAATAGAAACCTTGTGAGACTCAAAATGACATGCTTGCAGTCTGAGCTTTAGCTGATTAATGCTCCAGAAATTCACAGAATGACATGCATTCAACCCTCTACATACTTCTCCAGCACAGCTTGACCAGGTCTTTTTTTTACTTAATCAACAATAAATGTGATTAAACAGCAGGCAGGCAACACAAGCTCCTGCATTTTACAGATTTCCAGGGACATTTGGCCTTTACAGAGCCAAACGGGGCACACTTGAAATGCACAATAACAAAAGCTACATTATTTGTACTTGTCGGCTCTGGCGAGTGAAAAGCTTTAACAGCCCTACTCGAATCATCTGAATACTCAAACCATAAACCACTGGATTAAAAATGGGTGGGCATATCAAAAAATACAGCGATAAAAACAACTTGGTATGATAAGACATGTAGGTGATATTTAATCGGCCTTGAGCTATCTCAAAAAAGCATCCTACAGAGTAGTTAATTATTGACAATAAGTGGGGAATGCAAGTCTGGAGAGCTTTACGCTTGGAATTGCTAAATGACAACATACATATCCTCAGGATGTGTGCGTATGAATAAAAGATCATGATAAGCTGTGGAAGTGCACAAGCAGCTACAGAGAGCAGGCCTACTATGCTAGTAATAGGTGAACTTACACAGGAAAGCTGCACTATTAAATAATTAATACAGTAAACCTTGTCTATAGTTTTCTTACAGAACTTCAGCTGCATAGTAAAACCTAAAACAAAAAGAAATGCCAGCATAGGGTAAAGCCACATACCGGCAATAAGTTTCACAATCCTCTGTGATACAAGTGTACGATAAGAAAGGGGATAACAGATGGCTACATATCTGTCATAGCTCATTACTGCTAAAATAGTAAATTCAGTGATCGCATAAGTATGAACAGCATAGACCTGTGTCTGACATAATGGCACAGATATCTCGTGTGAATGTGACAGCACATTGCTGAGGATGGCTGGCAGTAATGCAGTGCCTCCAAAAAGACCATTTACAGCCAAGTTGCACATCAACAAATACATCGGCTCATGCAGAGATTTGTGACGATACACCACTCCGATTAACAGAGCGTTTTCAGCAATGATGATTATGTAAATAATCAAGAACAGGCAGAAATGAAATAGCTTCATATTATCCATCCCATTATATCCAGACAGAATAAAATATTTCACTTCAGAAAAATTTGCCATTTTAACATACATTTTCGGAATGTTTTACCTGCATCTACTCCACCCCACCTGCATCTAATCTGAACCCAGTAGTGTTTATACCATGTATCTATCATCCCATGAGAAATGAAATCATGTGATCTCACTTGCAATCTGATAATCTGACCTTGCTGTATAGTTTCAGCTGAGTGAATTAATTCCAAATAATATCATACTGTATATTGGCATTATGCACACTATTATTACAAAATGTCTTGTAGCTTCACTCAGAAAATATAAAATACTGAAGAGCCATATAAGTCAAGTGTTATATATTTTGGTCATCCAACAGTTGGGAAGTTAGGATGATCCCTGTATTTTTTAGCAATAAAATGCAAAAGCTTTATCACCAGTTTTGTGAAGTTGAGGCATGTTTAACTATGTCTTCCAAACTGTTGGAAAATTGTGAAAAAGTGTTTTTCAAAGCCCAATGATGATGTCTTCAGATGTTCTGCCATAAGACAGTCAGTTTATTATCTCTTAGAAAGATAAGAGAGTGATATAGGATGAAAGAAATCAGAAAACAGTCATATTGCAGAAGCTGTAGAGAATTTGGGCTTGGACTGTCTAAAAAGAATTCTTTTCTGACAATTCAAACCAATCATTTATCAAAACAGTTGTCAATTAATGTATTAATTCAATACAATTAATACAACTATTAATTAATGGATTAATTGTTGCAGCTCCTCTATCAACATATTAACGCAATGATACTATCTACTTGATGAAAGACAATTTGCCATTTTTATTCTGTTGCTCCTTGGGATATAATGTTTTAAAATGCCATGATTGGATAACGTTTTCTTATCAACCCATAACAGATGTCATGATTTGATACTGAAGCCCATCAAATATAATGTTAGAAGTGTAAATGTTATAATGATTCTAATCTCACATGAATTAAAGATCTCTTCAATTATTGATACTTAGATGAAATTTCCTCACTAATACTGCATGTTTGTTTCATTAGTGTTACACCAGGGTCACTTAGTGTCCAGTTTATTTTCAACAGGTCATGCATGTTATTATTAAAGAGTCCTAATTGCTCCCTTTGGGATGGAAAACATTAACCACTAATGAGGATGTTTATCCATTTTCTTATTTGTATCTCATGCCTCTTGCTTTCCCATGCTAATTCACAAAATAGACTTTTGTGTAGACATTAAAAAATGAAGAGGTGACAAAGACATCAACTCTGACATTTGACAATTTAAGAGTGAAATGTGGTCAAGAATTCTGAATCAATTTTATAATAAACTGCATGAATTAATGTGCAATAAATAATGCACTCCTCGAAACTCAAACTCGGAATGCTCCAGCTAAACAGACATGTTGAACTAAAATATAAACAGTTATATGAACAGGATGGTGTGGTTTAGTATGTGACCTGATTTTAAAAGATTTTGCACAAGTTAAGGAGTTTGTCAACTTCACTGCAACACAAACTGCACAAAGTGCACCAAATGTTTTATTTTCAAATCCTCACAAAAATCAGGAAAATGAAAATAATGCAGTTTCAAAAGACATGCATTTTAGCAACTACATGTTCTCATTATCTCTGGGTAGTTTTGCTTTCACATTCACAGTTACAGGTGATTAAAATCTACTGTAGAATATTGATAAAATAGTTTCCTGTCGTCGAGAAGGGAATGCTTGCCATTGTGAGGGTTACCCCTTCAAGGTTTTTAAAAATGCAGGGAAAAAATGGCCTAGTCAGCAAAATGCAGTTCAGTGCATTTATTGTGTGTAGCCCCAGAAGTGCCCGAAGGTGGCAAAAAGCCCAAACAGTGCACGACCATGTAATAGCACAGTAAAAATGCCCACAAGGATAAAAAATCATCCGTCTGGAGTGTGAAGGTCTTGTTGAAATGTGGACTAGTCAGCACTGGCTCCCTGCACATGCCGTTCTTCAGAGCCTGAAATGACTCTTCACACTCCTTTGTCCACTGGATCTTGGTCGGCTGGTTCTTCTTTGTCAGGTTGGTAAGAGGCATTGACAGGGTCGAGAACCTCGGGATGAACCTCCTGTACCAACCAAGCAGGCCAAGGAAACTCTTGACCTGCAACTCGGTCACAGCAACAACAAAGGCAGGTTGAAAAAGTATCTCAATCACTGAAGTAGGGAATCACTCTGGACAGAAGTCATAAAAGAAGACATAAAGACAGCCAGGTGATGAAATGGCTTCCAGAATGACAAGCAGACTAAATGACTCTGGAGGTTCTTAATGGAGTCAAACTCTTGCCAAGATTTTGTGCAGACTGGTAAGATCATTTCACTTGCACTTATTAATTGATTGCACTGGACTGGAGGTATGGCTGATTGTAATGCTTTGCAATCCATAATGCTCCTAAAAATAAAATAAAAATTCAAAACATACAAAACCTACAATTTGGCATAGTGGAAATGAATCAGCAAAAAATGAGCAATGTCAGGCCAGTATTCAGAGATTGTTGCTGGATTTAGTTAATTTCCAGCTGGGAACATGCAGCTCAAGTGTCTGGAAATGTAGGTTTTTGCCCAGTGATAAAAACATACAGTAATAACAAATGATGTTAAGTACAGTATATGACATATGATGTTTTTTTGTGAATTTTTTTGCTGTGAATTACTTTGTTCTCTGTGTAACCAGTGTACCAATACTAAGGGAGAGAGTAAAAGAAGTATTGAACATCCTTTCTTTGGAAAATTCAAACAAATATCACCATGCCTGCCATTTTGAATCTTTCAGGTCATTTCACACAGTCATGATTCTTTTGGAGCAAAACAGACTATAGACTGCAAACACAACCAGAGACACAGACAGCACATTGACAATAGTGTCTGATTAGCTTTGGCCATTTGACCAGGTGACATTAGTCTTTGAATTTTTACATTTTTTTTTTCTTTTTGTCACATTTATCAGATCTGAGCTGTGGATGTTAAGACTATTCACGAGAAATCATAAATGTATGTATTAAATTAAGGTATCTCTGCAGAATTACATATAACACACTTAAGAAAGAAACCTAGGCAGTATGTAGTTTCTCACAAACTGTTCACCATTGTGATTCTTGCAAAACGGTGTGCGTGTTTGCCAGTGAAAGTTCCTCTTTATTCTGCGGATGAAGGTGATCAGCCTGGACGGGCTAACAACATTCAGAGCCATCGGGAGCCACGCTCGCACATGTAAAACCCAGGGGGGCGGGGTGTGTGTGTGTGTGTGTGTGTGTGTGTGTGTGCACGAGCACTTACACACACTTGTGAGCGGAAGCGTGGTGTATATGAGGAGGGGTGGCCTGGGTGAGTGCGAGACTCCTGGCCTGACTTTTTGTCTCAGTCTGGCCCTGCCTTGAGCACCTCAAAAATATAACAATTAAAACTGCAGCCTGAGACCTCATTCAAATGGATTATTTTTGTGTGAAACAGACTTGTAATAAACTGTATCTTTCGTGTATTTCCTGATACACATGTAAGTAAAAGCCTTCAGGGATTTGTTTACAAGAAAATCAAACTCACTGCAAAATAATACATTTAATATAAATGTTCAGACACAGAAGCATAAAAACAGAGTTAACGTACTGTAGACTGTAGTATACTGCAACATGCACACCTAGGTGAATCGAGTACGACAAAGTAATCATGTATAAAATCTTACAATAGCACTTTTAATTCTACATATTGTGTATGTTTCAGTCTCTGCAAATGAAAACACGCTCTAATCACATATCACAACACAAAATTCTCACTAAAGCATCAAAGTCCTTGAATGTAAAACTTTGAGGGAAAATCTGTGGGTGTTTTAGATTTTCAACCACAAGTTTAATTTACAACATAAACATATAGGTAAGTGAACGGTTGAAAGAATTTGTGAGTTTATCCACTCCATAAACATTATTATCACAGCATGATCAGACACAGTTTAATGTAATTAAATGAAGAAAGCATTACTGTAATTTGCCGTACCTGTATCTGTACTCATGTTGCATTCACTATCTTTTTTATCTTCGTTTGCAAGAATTTGTCTTGAACACTTTTACTATATGAACTCGCACTAGCTGAGTTCCAAGTCCATACAGCACTGGATTAGTTATGGAGGGAATAATGATAAAATATAACGACAAAAAGATGCGTGCTTCAACAGCCAAAGATCTCATATCAAATCTAGTATGGATGATTTCAAAGAAGGAACCAATGGTGTAGTTTACCAAGGATAACAAATGTGGAATGCATGTTTTAAGAGCGTTGCCTTGAGATTCTTTAGATAATTTGCAACACACTCTTGAAATTTGCACATAAGAGAAAAGAATCATCAAGAACTGAGGGACAACAAAGAAGAAAATAAGAGTAAGTCCCACAATACTTATGTAAGCGTTAGTTGAACATGCATTTTTGACAAGCTCCATATTCACACAGTATAATTTAGGTATAACTTTGCCACAGAATTTTAGCTTCAACGTTAAGGAGTAAAAACAGGCAAATAGAATCCAAGGGTATAAAGTTGCTAAAGCTACAAGTTTGGCTATGTATGAATTGGACATGATGCTGTGGTAATGCAGTGGGTGACAGATGGCAACATATCTGTCATATCCCATGACAGCTAGAATAAAAAACTCAGCACCGGCATATGTGTGTAGGAAATACACTTGAGCCATGCACCATTTTATAGCTACTTCATATGTTTCAGATAAAAGTAAAATCATGACTGTGGGAAATAATGCAGTACTGCCGTATAATTCATTTATGGACAGCAGGCATGAAAACACATTCATAGGCTGGTGCAGGTCTTTGTTCTGTTGTATGACCGTAATCAGGAGTGAATTTAAAATGACAATAATAGCATACAGCAAGAGAAACAGTGTGAAGAACTCATATCTGTGCTTGCCAAAGGATGCATATGCAGTCATTTTGAAGGATAAAGCTGTTCTGTTGTCCATGTGCAGGCAAAGCTCTAGGATAAAAACAAGGACATGTTAGTGGAATCTTTCGATTAAATATATGTGTATGTTGTGACAGACATTTATCAGTACAGTAAAAGGAACACAATATACAATTACCTGTTTAATGCGTCTTATAAGTGGAGTGAAGGGGCCACTCCAGTTTGGGTGACCTTTTAAGTACCCTCCAGATGGTCTGTTGGGATGCTGACATCAGGGGCTGAAGTGTTTTTTCATCACTGTTTTTCTTGTTGTTATGGTTACCTTGGACAATAGTACTACTTTTTGAGTGAAAGAAGAAATGTTTACATTGATTTTAGATAATGTCCAAACATGGCAACCAGTTTCCAATATGCATTTATAATCGCAATAGGTTCAAGTTGATTTCAGTCATGAAGCATCAATCAGTCACTACAATGTTAATTCTTTCTTGTGTTTGGGTAAAAGAATTCTTTAAATTGAAGCCATGACACTTACATTCTACCTAGAAACAAACAGGAAGCTTGTGTGAAGCAGCATTATGGCCTTTATCAAAGCTTTGCTTCTTCTGTTTCTGTAAACAATAATTTTACTTGATGAGCAGAAATAGTGGCTGTGCACTTCAGATTGTCAAGGAGAAAAACAAACCTGAATTTACTGACATAATGACCACTCCCCAGCAGGAAGGTTTAGTCAAAAAATAAACAAAACAAATCCACTGCATAGGGCTGAATATTATACAATATGATCCAACATTATATGCAACATATGAAAAAATGTGATACAGTGTAATACATGACAATACAATGTGATACAATAAAATATGATACAATGTGATATAATACAATACATTACTGGACAATACAATATGACACTATATGCATGACAATAAAATACTGGCAGATGTCAGCAATGTCAGATTGGTGACTCTAGGCCTCTCAATTAAAGAAGAATGATGCAAATAAGAAAATCTGATCATTTGACCTTTGACAATTATTTCAAGACTAAGGTCACCCATTTTCAGATTTGACCTTATACACCTTTGGTGTATGTTTATTGACTCGAAGCCTTTATTTAAGAGTGATCACATGAACAAGCCAAAGTTGATGCTGTGCACCTGCCACCAGGGCGATGCCCATACCTCTTTAGCCTAGAGGCTGAGAGGTAACAATGTGACACAATCTAATACACTCCTATAATATAGATTATATTATATACAGTATTATATCAATACAATAGAATTAGGCTTTGACTGTACTGTTGAAATTCAGTTGCTACTTCTAACAATTAAAAGCCAACTGCAGATTAAAAACTGTCATGACAAACAAACAACTATAACAGACATAAAGAAGTGAGCCTTGAACTGACAAGTACGGTGGCTGAGAAGGGCAATGCAACATTGCATATTGCGAAACACTTTTACATTTGCAAAAACAAATTAACATTCACGAAAACAGATTTATATTTTAGAAAACAAATTTACATTTTAGAAAAAAAATGTACATTTCAGAAAACAAATTAACATTTGTGAAAAAAATTGACATTTGCGAAAATAGATTTACATTTCAGAAAACAAATTAACATGTCACAAGGGAGGAGGCGGACGAAACTGCTGAGTCAAGTGTTAGTGAGTTTATAGTTAATAGTGAAAAACGACAGATGAAGGGAAACAATGAGGACAACGAATGGAGGATGAAAGGAGACGATGTGGACGAGAGGAACCCAAAAAACACAGCAACAGAAAACCCAGGCAGAAGGAACAGAAGAGTCATCACGGGGAAAGAACCAAAGAGGCAGGCAGGCGGCTGGGCTGGACCGAGGACTGTGGAAACAAGGTCAGCAGACGTAGGTAGATTTAACAGGTATAATAACAAACGTGGGCTTTATACCACTCAGTGAAAGCGGTCAGACTGGCGAATGCTGGCTGAAAGGACCCGGAATGAATACCATGGCAGATGATTGGAGATGAGCAACAGCTGTGATCCTCAGTCAGGAATCAGCACACCTGCAATAGATGAAAAGGGGAGAGGCACGAACATACACACACACAACCAGAGGGTGCTAAAGCAGTGGATTGTGACAGTACCTTCCCACCCCAACGGTCCACTCCAGGGGACCGACCTGGCTTGTCTGGATGAGCGTGGTAAAAGTCTCTAAACAGCCCTGGATCCAAGATGTTAGCACAGGATTTCCCAGGACCTCTCCTCCTGACCAAACCCCTCCCAGTCAACCAGGTACTGCAAACCCCGACCCCTCCGGCACACATCCAAGATGCGGTTGACGGTGAAGGCAGGGTGGTTGTCGATCATCCGGGGTGGTGGGGGTGCTGCGGTTGGCGGGCTGACTGGACTGGTAATGACGGGCTTGACCTGAGAGACGTGAAATACGGGATGAATCCTCAAGGATGCGGGTAGTGACAGTTTGACAGCAGTAGGGTTGATGATGCTGTGGATGGAAAAAGGTCCGATGAACCTTGAAGCCAACTTGCAGGCCTGAAGAGTAATGTTTTGGGTGGACAACCACACCTGCTGGCCGGGTTGGTAATCGGCGGCCTGGGCTCGCTGATGATTGGCAATGCGCTGGTTCCTGTCCAAGGTCCGAAGGAGGGCGGCCCGGGCATCCCTCCAAGTCCGTCGACACCTTCTGAGGTGCACCTGAACAGATGGCACCACCAACTCCTCCTCCTCTTTGGGGAACAAGGGTGGTTGGTACCTGACAGACGCCTCGAATGGTGACATTCCCGTGGCGGTCGACACCTGCGAGTTGTGGGCATACTCCACCCAGGGGAGATGTGTAGCCCACGACGTCTGGTTTTGTGCAGTCATGCATCTCAGGGCCGCCTCTAGTTCTTGATTTAGCCGCACTGCCTGGTCGTTGGTCTGGGGATGAAAACCAGAAGATAGGCTGACCGTAGCCCCCAGGGAGCAACAAAACACCTTCCAAACCTGAGAGGAGAACTGCGGACCATGGTCAGACACAATGTCAGATGGGATGCCATGATTGCGGAATAGGTGTAGTGCAAGCAGGTTAGCTGTTTCAGCAGCGGTGGGGAGTTTTTCTAGGGGGATGAAATGTGCTGCTTTGGAGAATCTGTCCACAACTGTGAGGATAACTGTTTTACCCTACTGACGGGGGATGTCCGGTGATGAAGTCGAGGACGATGTGAGACCAAGGCCGACTGGGGACAGGAAGCAGTTGTAGTAGACCTGAGGGAGGTTGATTTGTGGTCTTATCACGGGCGCAGACAGAGCAAGCTCGAATGAATTCCCGGACATCGTGGATCATGCTGGACCACCAGAAATGCCTGCGCAGAATTTGCTGAGTTCGGTTTATGCCAGGATGGTAAGCAAACCTGGAGGAGTGGGCCCACTGGAGTACCTGGGATTACGTCACTGCCGGGACATAGAGGCACCCCTCGGGACCTCTTCCTGGGTCCAGATCATCCCGTTGCACCTCCCTCACCACTATCTCCACCTCCCAGGTGACCGTGGCTATGATGCAGGAAGGCGGCAATATGGGTTCAGGTTCGGAGGGTCCCGGGTCTGGAGTAAACTGGTGGGATAAGGCGTCCGGCTTCAGGTTCCTGGAACCAGGCCTGTAGGACACAATGAAATGGATAAAAAAAACAGGGACCAGCGTGCCTGACGAGGATTTAGCCGCTTACCCTGCTGCAAGTATTCGAAGTTCTTATGATCTGCCCATATGGTGAATGGATGGGAGGCCCCCTCAAGCCAATGCCGCCACTCCTCCAAGGCCAATTTAATGGCCAGTAGCTCACGGTCACCGATGTTGTAGTTCCTTTCCGTTGGGAGAGACGACGGGAGGAAAAGGCGGATGCACCTTCTGGTCCTCTGTCCGCTGGGAAAGGACGGCCCCCACTCCAGAGTCTGAGGCGTCGACCTCGACAATGAAGGGCTTGGATGGGTCAGGCTGGGCTAAGATGGGAGTAGAAGTGAATAGATGCTTTAGTGTGAGAAAAGCATGCTGAGCAGATGGGGACCAGACTAAGGGAACCTTGGGGGATGGGAGCCGAGTGAGGGGTAGGACAGTGGAGCTGAAATTTTTGATAGAAATTTGTAAACCCGAGGAACTGCTGTAATTGATGGCAGTTGGAGGGAGTGGGCCAATCAGCTACGGCCTTCACCTTTCCCGGGTCTGCCTGGATTCGCCCGGCAACCCAAGAAATGCCCGGGAAGGGTGATGGAGCTAAGATGGAACTCGCACTTTTCGGCTTTAATGAATAACTGATTCTCCAGCAGTTGCTGGAGAACCAAACAGACGTGCTGGGTATGGTGGTCAAGGGTCTTCGAGAAGATGAGTATGTCATCGAGATACACAAAAATAAAGTGGTTTAGGTAATCTCAAAGCACGTCATTCATTAAAGCCTGGAAGACCGCGGGAGCATTGGTGAGGCCAAACGGCATCACCAGATACTCGAAATGTCCTAAGAGCGTGTTAAATGCGGTCCTCCATTCATCCCCTTCTCTAATGCGGATTTGGTGATAAGAGTTTCTTAAATCAAGTTTTGAGAATATGGTTGCGCCCTGTAACGGTTCCCAGGCTGAGGTGAGAAGTGGGAGTGGATATTTATTTTTTACTGTGATGTTATTGAGTCCGCGGTAGTCAATGCAGGGCTGAGGGGAGCCGTCCTTTTTTGAAACGAAAAAGAACCCTGCAGCCACCGGGGAGCTGGAAGGGCGTATATGACCGTTTGCTAGAGAATCATAGATATATTCCTCCATAGCCTCCCTCTCTGGCCGGGAGAGGTTGTATAGGCAGCCAGAGGGGAGGGGAGCATCTGGAATTAACTCTATCGCGCAGTCATACGGCCGATGGGGAGGCAACCCAGTGGTGCGTTTCTTACTGAACACCTCCGATAGATCGTGATAGCATTCAGGGATAGAAGACAAATCTACCGGAGGAGGTTCTTTTTCTGATGGGGATCTGGGAACTACCACGGACCTGAGGCAGTTTGTGAGGCAAAAGAGGACTCCACGAAAGAATTTTATTACGTTGCCTGTTAACGTGAGGGTTGTGAGTTCGGAGCCAGGGGAAATCCAGTAACAAAGGAGTGTGAGGGGATGATATAGTCTTTAACGTGATGCCTTCGGAGTGATTGCCAGAGATTACTATAGTCACGGGATCGGTGAAGTGTGTTCAATCAATCAATCTTTATTTGTATAGCGCCAATCATAATCGCGGATTATCTCTAGGCGCTTCACAATACGGGTTAGCGTGCTACCATCAATGGCTTCAGCTGAAAGGGGAACAGTTAGAGGGGAGAGTGATAATTTGAGTTGTTTAGCCAGAGTTTCATCAATAAAGTTGTCGTCGGAACCGCAATCAATAAATACAGGGATTGAAACAGACGCATGGGAGGAATGAATAGTGGCGGGAAGAGAAGACCTGGGGCGAGACGTATCGTGCGACCCCCGGCTCACCGAGACCCCCAGAACCACCGGTGAGCCCAAACTTTTGGGCCTGACTGGACAGTCCGCAATCCAGTGGCCGGTGGTCCCACAATACAAACACTCACCCAGCCTGATCCGTCGCTGCCACTCCTCGGTTGAGAGGCGCACCCCTCCCTGCTGTATCGGCTCCTCCGGGCTGGTATAAGGCGAAGGGGTCTCAGCCGAAAATTGCTGGCGGTGCCGGGGGGGATCCAGGGCTGTGGGGAAGCTACGGCGCATAGCGCTACACTACCGCTGACACTCTCTCCGCCGATTGTCCAGGCGAATAGCCAGGTCGATCAAGTCCTCCAACTCTTTAGGGGACTCACTATATCCCAGTTCATCTTTCAGCACCTCACTCAGACCTTTGTAATAAACTCCTTTCAGAGTCTCTTCATTTCATCCGGAGTCTGCTGCTATCGTCTGAAACTCAACTGAGTATTCAGCTGCACTGCGGCTTCCCTGAACCAGGTTCAAGAGATGAGCAGATGCAGAACTGGAATGGTCAGGGTGGTCAAAAATTCGCTGAAACTTTTGTTCAAACCTCTCCAAGTTCTACAAGTTCTACAAGTTCTCAGTGAGTAGTGTTCTCCGTGGCCTTCTGCCTCTGCCCAGTCCAACGCCCTACCCCGAAGCAGCCCCACCATGTAGAGAATCCGAGACTCTTCAGTGTGGAAGGACTGAGGACGTTGCCGGAACACATGCCAGCACTGGAGCAGGAAACCACGGCAACGGCGGAGATCACCGGAATAGGGCTCA